>JAWPHD010005201.1:0-80000 GCA_037043455.1 Cyrtodaria siliqua
GAAGATCTTAAGGATAAATATTATTAACCATAGTCGGAAAGAAAATGTTGTCAATGTTCAATATGTCATCCAGATACCGAGAGGTATCATTAAAGGCTTCAATAACATCTGCCTGGGTATCTGGTGAAAGACTCAACATGAAACCTCTTTCATAGCAAAATTAAAACAAATCTGCGACAAATGGTGCACAGTTCGTACCCATAGGGATACCAACAATTTGTCTATAAACGGTGGTTCCATACCTGACAAAAATATTATCTAACAGGAAGATGAGTGCTTCACAAACTTCGCAGCAAGTCCACATAGTATAATTGTCTAAACTGCCGTTGGTAAAAACCCTTTAATATTATTACATGCCAAAAATATAGTATTTTCTCTAGCGAATGTTTTTTGAATAAGAGAAATTAGCTTGTCTTTAATAAGGTCATGTTTTTAATGTTTGTACTTGTATCTTATAGATCGCACGTTACAGAACGTTCGCCATTCTGAATTTAATTCCCTCACAAATAATAAAATATTTCTAAATTCAGTGTATCGGTATGATCTGGCGTCTTTCTATGGTAAAATGTTGTATATATACCCGAGGTTATAATCATGTAAAGTGAATCCTCTATCGTATACATTATACGTATATATACTGGGGGAAAAATCTGTAGCAAGTTTTTAGATGCAACTGTGAGTGCCATTAATGGAGGTCATACAAGACCCCTACGTTCATTTATTCGTTACGTCATTAAGATGTTCGACTGTTATTGATGATGAATTCGAAATATTAATGTGTGTTTAATAAAATATTGTGTCTGTGGCAGTAGTTTCTTGATTTTACAACAAAAAAATGTATTATTTCCCGGGTGCAACAAAAACTTGCTAAACTGTTTTCCCTCAGTATATAAATGTGTAAATATAAATGCTCTGGACATGCTCTGTAAATATAATACAGTATCGGTATAAGAGTTATTCCAGTTTCAAAGTGAGAACACTCATTGTCGTCTTTATGCTTTCCTCTTTAATTGTGCGATGACCGGACAGGCTGTGATGACGTTTGATGTTTGTCTGCAGTCTTGTCTTGTCGTGCCCTCACTGGTTTATTCTCTTGTTGCTCTGGCTTCTGCCATGTCACTGAATACATTCTTTGTGGCTTTCTAGGCTATTGTTTTTTTGTATTTATATATACACGAGCATCTTTGTGTTTTACTTATAATGCCTATTAATGCTGCCTTGTTGGTTAGAGAAAGGTACACGGCGGGTATTTCTTTATTTACACTGTACCGTTTTATTGGGTGACAGTAGGGTAAGTGTGAGGTTTGGTGCTCCATAGAACCAGGTTTAAACCCCCAGCGGCATTTTTTGCAACTGACCGTTCCAAGGCGGTAGCCCTATTGTCAACTCTTTTGTGTTTGTGATGTCTTATTTGGCATTTTGTTCATCTTTAAATGTGTTCTTTGTTTCTGTGTGTGTTTGTGGTTGACTTTTCGATTTTTATATCTATATTTACCTCAAGTACTATGTAATGATCAAAGTTAGGAAACATACTTCGCTGAGGAACTCGATGACTGTGTACCTTTACAAGTGCCGAGGTCTCATCGACTTTTTGCCTCTGCAATGTATTGCTGAACCGTTTTGTTTTATTCTGCTCATTGTGTCAAGACTTTGTTGCTGGATTTCAGGATGTATAGTTGCATTTTTATGTGTACCTTATGCTAAACACCGTGGCTATATTTTAAAGAGACTAACCAGCCAAATAAAAAGTTCAGGCTTTATAATAATGTATATTTGTCGAATAAAATTATAGGTTTAATGACAGGTTATTAAGATATCCGTGATTTTATAGGCGTAAAATGAGTTGGTAAGTGAACCGATTTAAACACCCAGTGGCCTTTGTTGCCACTGACCGTTCCAAGGCGGTAGCCCTATAGTTAACCCTTTTGTGTTTGTGATGTCGTTTGCATTTTGTATTACTTTTGCCTTCTCGTGTGTCTGTTTGCGTGTTTGTTTTTGTGTTTTGTTGTTGACTGTCGTCCTTGAATGCTGCTTTCCCTGTCCGATATGTTTATCTTTCTTAATTAGACGCTCAAGTTTTGATGTATGGCCTGACTGGTTAAAACCGTTTATATTGTGTCCATGGAGTTTGCATAAAATGTATACACTACCTTTAGAAAATCCCTCGTCGTCACTACTTTCAAAAACGGTGTACATAATTTGTAAAATTTGACTCTTGTTGGCATGATAGCTAGTTGAACATGAAGGTAAAGAAATCTTTGTTTGTTGAAGATGATATAAACTTTTGTTTCTGATTGTTACAGATTGGTGTGCAGCATTGCAATAAAGTACCCATGATTGACCATGTTAGTGCCACAGGCCTCTTCAGCGCAAATCCACAAAATTATTACGTTATTGTTTGAAACGTCGGTTAATATTACCTGCGCCTGTACTATATCTTGACTTAATAAATGCATTGGTTAGGAGAAGCTGACCTGACGCAGTGTAAATGTAATGTGTCGTTATTGGTTATGGTTTGTCGAAGTTAACAGTATTAACTACGCCATATAGCACCGACTTATTTAACAACTAACTCAGCCTTATAGCACTTATATATTAAATGCACTATATATGCAGTGCTAACTATGACGTGTGTGTGCATATAATCATTTAGTTCGCTGTATTGCCCTGTGTACTTTAGCGAGCAGACCCCCTCGGGTTTAAGTCAAATGTGAAATTATTTTCATGTTTTCATGACCTTTTTCATGATCAGTGATTTAAGTTTTATTTTGGGGGAAAACTATAAATTGTTCCTTTTTTGTATGAATAATATATATTTTATAAGCTAAATAATAAATTAAAAAAATATAACATCATATTAATTTAGTGACATTACTGTCTTGTCATAAGTGATGATACTCAGATTAATTGAATGAATTGTTAGTGCACTTACGGAGTTTTTGCATTGATACTTCAATGCAAAAACTCCGTAAGTGCACTTATTGAGTTATTGCATTGAACTTTTTCATGACTGCAGATAGTTAGTTGTGCCTCTAATGAAATAAAATCCCGAAAAGTTCCAAATCAACTCTAACCTTTTGATAGAACATATATCTCAAAATGAGAGACACATTTATGCAAAAAAGTGACTTTCTGAAAATATGTCGTTTACAGAGTTATTGCGTTCATGGGACGATTTGTCCTAATATCTTAACCTCTAGTATCCCTTGTACTTAACTTTTCAACGAATCACTCAAATATTTATCAGTTGCGACGTAGATCTTGTTTTATTTTCGACAGTACAATTCAAACGTTCGTCTCACTATATCTTGAGTTTTCCTTTTAGGTGGCATTTACTGATTTTCATGCTCAAAAAACCTCCCCGATATAACACTGTCGAGTTTGACATGACTAAAGAATCGGAAAAAAGAGATTTCAGTCATTTTATTTACATCGATACACAACTGTTGGTGTTCAGGACTTGCTTCAGAGATTTAATTGTGTAGCTGAATCAGTCTCAGAAACCTTTGTGAGACATGCAACGAAATTGATATTGTCTTGAATCAAAGTGCAAAGAAGTTATGTTATTGCCTGGTCCCAACATGCAAAGAAGTTACGATATTGTCTTGAGCCAACATGCAAAGTAGTTATGTTATTGCCTTGAAACAAAAGTCCTTATTGATGCATAACATTCTGCTGCTCATTTATCTACAACCCATTTCTGATCAATATTAAAATGCTGCTAGAATCATCAAGGAATGGATTTCACTTGCCGATCAAACAAACTAATTTGAAGCTGTCCAGCATGAACAAGGACAAACACGTAGAGGATGAATTCTGAAGTATACGTTTTATCTAGCTGAATATTTTTCTCTAATGAACAAAGTACAGAAAAAAAGTACTTCAAAATCCAGGACCTGATTCTATAGCTCAAATTGTGGATCTTTTTAAAATGATATGCAGTACACTATTTCTATCGCCATCTCAATTTAGTTTTGGCATACATATTTACCTTTAGCTTGTAAAAAAGGCACATTTATCTGGTTCTCTTAAAATTGTTTTTTAAACATTTGAATCATATATAAATGATTCGGCCTTATCATTTGATTCGATAGTAGCTTCAGAGGTGACAGTTATCCAGCCATTGTATTTCAGTAAATTACATAGTACCTTCAGCATTGCCATTTCGATGTGCAACCATTGCATTATAATAACAATTACTACTGAATATTTTTCTAATGCAAATATCGGAAGATCTACTGTTATTACTACTGATACGTTTGTACATGATTAAGAAACGCAAACACATTCTTGATCATATCCATAGAAAGGTTGATTGTTGCCACGGAGTGAGCTTGCTCTTAAAATAACGGCAATAACACTGTGATAGTGTGAGTTAAATGATGAAACCCGCCTAGAGGCGTGTGTGTGTAATGGGGGTTGGGGTGGGGGTTTGAGGGGACTTCTTAAAGTATCAGGTATACATGGTTTTTTGCGTATATATTGCTTCACATTGAAATGATGCTGACATTGAAATCTGCATTACAGCCAATTTTACTGATACCTCAAAATAACGTTTGTAACAGACAAAAAAATAAGGTCAGAATTATACTAAATAATTTGATTACATTTCTTAAAGTGAACAGCCTGTTCAATACATTTCATTAAAGAAACTAACCAGCCAAATAACGGCAAAATTACACTACAGAATCGCTTATCGAAACTCTATGTGTTCAGGCTATAGTATAAAGTATATGTGCCCGATTAAAAGTATAGGTTTATTCACGGCTTAAAATACCCGTGATTGAATGTAAAATAAATTCGGCGCTCCAGTTTTGGGGTTTTGCTGGTTAAAACCGTTTATATTGTGTCGATAGAGTCTGGATTCTCAAAATATGTAAGTTATATATATATATATATATATATATATATATATCGTCGTCAGTAGGTTTAGAAACGGTGTACATATGTTGTAAAATATGCCTGTTGATGGCGTGATGTGGATTTTCATGAATAGATTCGTAATATGTATGGGTGATACATTCAATAATTTTATTTGAAAGCAAACATTCGGCCGAAAGTTTTATTTTTGATGCGAAAGAACCCTTTAATGTTTGGTCTATTTTGATCATTCGTATCATTATAATCACATGTATAATATAATGCATTATATATATAATTTATGATATATACGATTATAGTTTGAAACTTTTTGAAACGATAATAGCATTTCTTTAGTATATAACAACGTTTTATTACCAGTTTATGCACAATACTTTGACATGGTTGCCTTTTTTGAACTTTTAGGCCATTTTGGTGGCCATTTTGAAAATGCGCGACCATTTTGAAATAAGGTGAAAATGAAGTGGCTCAGGTTCTTATTATGATAAGGACACCCTAGAGGATTATTCTGTCAATGATAGCATTCTAGGTCAGAGGTTTTGAACATATTCCGCTTGCTTGTGTTCTTAATTCTACGCAGAACACCGTTGTGCTTCCCTTTCATGGCATGTGCATTATCAGATGAATATGTAATGCACTGTTCCCATAGTATTTCCTTAACCTTATCCCTTATCCTTTATAGCTCTGTCAAACGTTTCAAATGCAGATGTTGCATCCCAAATGCTTCTAATCAAAATAATCAAACCCCGATAAAATGTATCTTCGCATCACTACTGTCATCTGTGGCAATGCCATACCACTGAGATTTACCCTTCTGCATTCACCATTCACTCATTCTTCAACACTCGTAGGAGCAATTGCACCTATGGGCGGATCAAGAGGGAGGCGGAGTGCGTCCCCCCCCCCAAAAAAAAATATGGCCAAGTATGTTTACACATGCTATAAAAATGCTTACGCAACCCCCAACCCCCTACCCACTAACCACTAGGATTTATTTTTTTGAGATTTGTTATGCTTGTCAAGCCTTTTTTGAAAAACTTACACCCTAGCCCCCACCCTATACCCACCATATCCCCTCAGCATGAAGTCCTAGATCCGCCCCTGGCACCATTATTATGTGAGTAGTTTGAGTTCATCTAGAGCGATACATTTGTGAAATTTTAGATTTTGGGTACATTTTGCAGAAAAGGGGATCAGCATGATTACTAATTATGATTGGCAAGTTATGTTATACCACAAATTAATTACATATTTGGAGGTGGGACAGTGGCTAACCTTTACTTACCGACATTAAATTCATTTTATGGTGGGTGAGACAATGGTTGATTCAATATCACTATTGAATAACATATTTGGAGATGGGTGACATTAAAGTCGCTAAATACCTTTTAGTTGTTATGAATATATTAAATATAAAGTAATTTTAGATAAATTATTATTGCAAGGTGGGTGACATGATAGTCAGTAACCTTTTCATTAAAAAATATCCTTCAAAACAAGTCAGACATGAAACATCATACCAGGGTTGATCCTGCCTTAATTTCATTAAGCGATGAAAAAGCTTATATTAGCAGGAATTTATTATGGATATTTTGAAAATAATAGATGTTTACAGACATTTTTTACTAAAAAAACAGGTGATAACAGGTTTAAAATTGCCTATTAAATGTTTTAATTTTACAATATGCAAACTTTTTTAGCAGACAAGATTTTATTTCATACCACAGCCAACCCATTTTTCGTCTATTGGAGAATGGGTTGGATGGGGTATGAAAGTTAATACTCGGACCACGAAATGACCACTTTCCTAAAGATTGGTGGCCCGTTGTCCTGCTATTTAAAATAACGCAAATTAAATACATACATGATATATATCCATCTCATTGTACATATAAGAGCGTCCAGAGTTCGCATGATTGACATTGTGTAACGGTTTTTTGAGTTATTTAAAATGTGGAAAATTCTCAAAAACATCTCTCTGCCACCAAAATATCAAAAGGCAAAGCGGAAAAATAATGTAAACATTGAACAGAACAACACTCTATATGATTTTTTACCTGAAATGTTTCAGAAAATATAGCCGTACATGAGAAGGACCACCTATCAATTACATGTTATTAATGGCAGGAATTCCTGCAGGCTTTCTACTTATAAAAGTTAGTGTCAAACCCGATGTTAAAATTCTGGAACAAAGACAACCTGGACTTAGTTACACATGATGACAAGCTGCACATGACACAGGCTTGATATTTAAGGTAACTGCATTCAGTTTTGAATATGTATGACTATCACTGTTCAGTTTACTTGACATTTGATATCCAGAGACTTGAAATCTGTATTTTTATTTATTATATACCTATCAATAATATATGCATAGTACCTTCATTTTCTTACAATGGAATACAACAACCTGTATCACAATACCTATTATCACTATGCTACTAAAAATAGAATTAGTATCACTATCTTACTAAAAATAGAACAGCGGTTTTTAAAATGATTCAAGCAAGTTTTACGCCACTATGCGCGAGAACGTCAATACGTCGTTACGTCATACAAACCAAACAAGTAGGTCAGACCAATGAACACCAACACCTTAAAACTACATACATTTGCCCGCTTCACTTTATCGAGAAATAATATGCTTTATTGAATGTGTATGCAATATCAATGCAAATATTTCTATGATAATGATGTGTAAGAGGTATATAATAAATATCTCCGCCTCTCGTGTGATCCTTGATCTGGCATTTACCTACTCGAGGTGATACAAACTTCCAGAACACGTTTCTCTAGTAATAATCCTATTTTATTACATAACTTCAAGTGTGGGAAATATATTCATCATTTTGCACTAGTGTAATAAATATGCAAATGCAGGCCGAATAATCGTTCTTTCTTTTCCGTTCAGCTCTATGTGCATTAAAAATGCAGTGTTATGCTAACACTACGTCATATCGTTTAGATCTATGTTACAATAGTTAGCTTCGCCCGTCTTGAGGCTTTGCCTTGTTCATATTATATTAAAATAGTGTGTATATAGGTAGAGCCTCATTAATTAATTTAATCCAATTCAAATAGGCGATGCCCCTGTCAGGATCAATTACCATTCATGGAAACATTTTCAGTGTCATGGTTAAAGTTCATATTAAATAAACTAATCATAACACAGTACTATCACTTGCTCTAAAACATTTAGAAAACCACTCTCAACCGTGCCACGGTGGCCCACTCATGTCATTGTTTTAATGACAGGGAATTGACTGAACAACAGATGTGCATTAATACCTGACTAATATCATATTCGTGCTTTAAAGTTTAGTTTGGTAATAAACGTAATCTTGCACTACTATGTCGTGTTCATTATCAGCTGATAATGATATTATAAGTACGACCTTATTAGCACGTGATGCAAGTCGTTATAAACATGTTTGTGTTATTTATTTTTTTACATATGTTACTTTGTTGTTTTTTTTACATTTGTGAACTCTTTTTTTTTCTCACTTTTGTCACAAAATATTTGTTTACATATGTCACTAAACGTGTTACATTTGTCGTATGTGTTTACATGATGATCACATATGCAATACCCTTTGTTTGCATTAAGATAGTTACATGGTATTAAACAAGTAACATATAATGGATACACATTTTTTGTGAGCAGAGTTTTGAGTTCTGCATATCAAAAGCCGCATAATTGGTCAAATATACTTAAAGATGAATGGCCACACTTTTTGTAGTATTATCAATTAATAAATTTAACTCTTAAACATCATATGAACATTTCTTGATTGTCTCGGAGAGAAATATATATTGAAAACCGCTACTTAGTTGTATGTAAAAATAAGTATTTTTTGCATGACGTAGATTATAAGAATCCATCATGAGTATCCATGTGAGATAGAGAAATCTCACCCGAGGGGTTAGAATTGCAACTAGGTACGAGGCTCTGCCGAGTGCCTGGTTGCAATTCTGATCCCGAGGGTGAGATTTACCTATCTCACATGGATCACTCATAACGGATTATTTTTCTCCCATTATGTGTTTACTGCTGATTTAACGCCAGAATAAGGCGACGTCGACGTAACGTCATGACGTCGTAAGTGAAATGTCATATAAGATTATAAGAATCTTTCATGGGTATCCGGTGAAGAAAGGAAATTCCAGCACGAGGTTTTCCTGCATACCGGATGTTGGCGTGCGTGAATTTTATCTCGACCCTAGGGTGAGATGGAAATATCTAGCCCCGGTAAAACGACGGATATCCTTGTCCGGTATGCACACATGAGGAAAATGCCTATCTCACATGAGCAGAAATGGGAGAAACTACTTTTACCACTGCGTGACTGCACGGGGAAATGAGGTAAATCTGAACTTTATAGCTGCACAACTATTGCCAGATAATGGATAAACACATTTACCTGTGGATTAATTTAACTGTTCAAAGTTTTCTACGTCATCAAATAAAATCTTATTCTCATTTTTCACAGATATTGCAATGTGTGTATTGTAAATATCTATTGTTGTATATTGATTTCGATTTAAATAAACATAAACATGTTCGTGAAGCAAATCATGGCCGGAGAATCTTAAATCAAGATATTCTGCTAAACACGTGTATTAAACAGAAGCAATTACTTCATTACAACTGACAATTCTCATGAGACGAAAGTTCTTTAATTGCTACAGCCAGAGTTATTTGTCAACGAAGTAGCTACCGAAGTTATATAAATTCATGTATAATATAAAGTTTTTGGGTTTGGAAATATTAAAAGAAAACATATTTGTTCATAACAAATGTGGAAAACACTCTGGAGATTAGAACATCAGTTATTTAGTAATCCAAGAAATAATGGAAATCTAGGCTCGTCTTCTATAAAGACACGTTTATATTTCACTAAACTATTTGTGCGTTCTGTTATTGTGCAACAGATCATCTTCCCACTCTCTCCAGGGCGTCTCGAAAATGCCTAAAGATTAGATGTGTTGACGAGCCGTTAAACAATGATTAAAATGGTATAATTAAAAATCTCTATGGAAACGCTACGCTCCTTTCCGTGATTTGCAAATGTCAATGTTTCTGACAAAAATGAAAGTTAATTAACGGGCATTGCATGACAGTTACAAGAGTGCTCAATATGTTTTTCAAGTGAAATATAAATCTTCGTTTCGAACCCTAATGCGGCAATGTAAACAAAATATTAATATTTTGATTTTCGAAATAATGTGCATTGCCTCAAATAAAAAAAAATGAGGAGAATGGTCTCCCAAACAAGGAGTAATAGAGAATATTATTTAGTGTCTTTTACTATCAAGTTTATTAGGCGAGGCTTAGAAAACGAAAAATGGCTCGTTTTCGTGAAGAATGGCGAGGCTCTGCCGAGCCTAATAAACTTGATAGTAAAAGGCACTGACATAATATTCTACTTATCATGTAGATTATCCATATTTTCTGTAGGATTTACTATTACCTGTTTCTCAGAATGGTACGCTTATCGAGGACGTTGCCATGTTGTTGTTTTTTGTTTGTTTTATGACGTCAGGCAAAGTTACGTGCATGACGTCAGATAACGTTACATACAATAAACGCCGAGGGATTTCGCATTGATTTGCTTTTTGGTCAGTGCCTAAATAAAGCAAAATTTAATAGGTCACCCCTTTATTAGGCAGAAAAGTGCATATCTGCATGATAAAATTAAATATACATCGAAAACGATAATGCACAACACAAAATGTTGTGAAGGCAGGGTTACAAACTTGGAATGGTCAGTCGGCAATATGGCCCACAGGTTAGGTTAAATCAAGTTTATGTGTACACAACCTCACTATTATCCTGTTGTCAGCGCCCAAATTTGAGAAGACATTGTAAATAAAAATACGTCATCAAAAGACAATCTTTAGCAATAAAGTCCACATCCAGAGAAATTAGCAAATGATACACGTATACGTTTTTTAAAAATATATAAAAAATACGTAACTTTAGAAACACCTCAGCATCTTTCCAGGATTGTGCTAAATAACCACATCAGCTGCATCCGACGAGAAAAACAATCTAAGGTACGAATAAAACAACCCTAGGTACGAAATTTTCGGCACCAACTTCCCCTTTCATGGTTTTAGAAGATGCTATCATGGAGTCCCACGAGGTTGTCCGGAAATCGCACAAGAGGAAAGTTAAGCGAAGTGACTGGCTGTAGAGGGGTTAATCACCAAGCATGAAGTGCGTTGCAATACTAAAATCCGATCCTGCTGGTTTTCGAACTCTTCCGAGGTTTCCTGGGTGATTTTGTACAGAGGTCAGGAAATCAGACAGGCCTGTTTACATTCCGAAGTTTATAGATCAAATCTCCATAGAATAAAGATTGGAATATTCATAGTCGCAGAAATAATTTTAGGTTGGTGTTGTATTTCTCCAATCAGTTTTCGTTGCGGCGATATAAATTTGAGAAATATCTACGAAGTTTGGTACAACGAAAACCTTGCTGAAGAAGTTAGCTTGTAATAACTTTGATTATGACATCTCTAAACATGATACGTGTCTTTATTGGATACTTGATATGCCTGCCGTTTGTAGCATGGCATTTCCCACAAAACATTTATGGTTATAATTAGTTCAACTAACTGTTTACAGGTAAGTTATCATGCATTACGCCTTGTGAAATATTACCTTATTTTTAATAAGTTTTTTTTGTCACAGCCATTTATTTTTCATGGAGAGAGAAAATTAATTTATCCATGGTTACATATATGGCTGGCAGGCGTGTGCGAGTGAATCTCCTGTTACCAAGGAAATAATCTGGATTTATTTAGACTTCACCGGTTGCCATTGTAATTTACCATATTTTAGTTTACGCCTATCCAGTGTATTTCCACTTTAAAACAGGCTTGCCTCCAGAATTCAAATCCGAAAAAATCCATAAAATAGATATTGAATGTGTTTGAGAATAAGTTATGCATAACAAGTTCTCTTTAATCCCCGTATCCGAAACACGTTTTCGTTATACGGAAATAAATAAATACTTCAAAGGAGATGCGCACAAACAAGAGAAGAAAGTAACATCAAAATCCGGAATAATAAACGAACTTCATTTTACTGACACAGATATGTATTTACCATGTTTGGTCAATAGACGCTTGCTTTATCTTGGGCTTGTTATATTTGTTCCATTTGTTTTGAAACCCGTCGCAGTTGTACATAATCGTCTTATTGACCGAATAGTTAACGACGTTGCGTTGTAAACCTTCGCCTCTCACCGCTGCGGGTTTGAATCCCACTGGGAGCTTGACTTGTATGTGAGGAAGTTCGAGGAGTACAGTACTAGTTCTACCCAGGAAAAGTGAGTCGTCTGCCTCCACCACAAAAAATCGACCGTCATATATAACCTTACATGTTTTGAAAATGACGTAAAACATCATACAAACAAACAAACAAACAATTGTCATATAACGCGCAGACCTGTTCGAGTTTGGTTTTAATAACAGTATATTTTTCAAATGTCGGATGGAGTCGACGACGAGGTACAGCTTCGCACAAGTATGATTAAAAGGCAACTTATGACATCTCAAACATAAACGAGTTGACAATAGGGCTACCGCCTTGGAACGGTCAGTGGCAAATAAAAGGTCGCTTGGTTTTTTAACCATGTTCTAAGATTGCACCAAACCTCACTTTTACCCTATTGTCATCCCAATAAAACGGGACATGTAACATTTTATCATGTAAATGATCAATAATATTTGAACTAAAATGTAGTTTTGGAGCTTGAACGTACTTCAGTTCGAAGAATTAAAGAATAGAATAATCAGAAATAAAACGTTACCTTTAGCGTTGGTTTGTTACAGAAGACAGTTTTATGAAATCTGATTTAAAATAAGTTCAGCAACATTGAATATTACGTCACTGGTTTTGTCGCCATTTCTTGTTTCAGCTATACCTGACTCAAAAGTAAAGATCAAGTTGACCTTAAGTCAAAATGGACGCTACTGCTAAAACAGACTTTAAAAACACAATTGTGTGGCGACTGTTCTCTCAGAAACCATAAGAGTAATGATTTTGAACCTTTAACAAATTTACTGGCTTGACATGTAGTTGCTTATCACAATTCATTTTAGTACGACGTCAAACATGGCTGCCATACTTCTCTGAAAGCGACATACTACTAGGTGGATGTTCATGAAACGTTACAGAAATGTCACTCTTAATGCCAAGTTGTTTCTACATAAAAATCAGTTTGTAAATTCAAACTAGCCGCCACATCTAAAAACAAAATCTCTTTTTTGTTGACTACTCTCAAGAAACTTATTAAGATATATTGATATAACATGTAGTTGGTTTTAAATAAAATGCTTTTTTTTAAATTGGAAGAACATCAAACGTTGTGGCAATTTTGTTAAGTTATATCGGACAAATTTGTGGGACAACTCTAAAACTCCTTGATGGATGTTCATGAAACTTTAGAGGAATGATATAGATTCCTATTTTATTAATGTACTCGAAGGAAATACGTCGATACACTGGGCATTCTGGTTTATATGTCTCACCAAAGAACATACCGCCGAATCTCAGTTGCGCTGATGAGACTTGAACCCCGGTCTTTCAGTTTAAATGCACAAACAATTAATGCGTGGACTCCGCTTAGTGAAGGTGTAACATTTTTAAAAAAGTATGAAAGGAGAAATTTGGAAATCGTCGAACACGATAAATGCAAAAAATATTGAAGCCTCGGTTTGATTGAGACTGTTCTTGAAAGGCAGTGAAATGTCTTGCTACCGTTCGCGCCCGCTGGGCAGAACTAAATATTGAAATATTTAAAATACCAATAGTACAGAAATATGAGCCATCCCAAAGATGGTACGCATATGACGGTGAACAGAGAACTTGCAATGAGGTGTTTTCGCACCATTAAATATTGCTGTTTTAATATTGATGTGTACATCAAGTGTGGAAAACACTCTATTTCATACACATACATGTACTTGTATAATGATTCAAATTTATAAAACAATTTTAATAAAACGCCAGCTCCTTTGACAATAGCAAAATTATGAAGGAGTTTAATCTTTGTAGGCACTCTACCTCTTCGATTACGCTTTCATGTCCTTACAATGTAAAACGTTATGCCCTTGACCTTATTGACCTTATTTTTCAAAACAACTTTTTGGTAATATGAAAGATAACCAATTGACCTCTTTAAAATATCATAAACTATATATTTTCAGTGGTTATAGTTATCAGGTTTCTTTTTTGTGTTCATGTTTACTTTTCAAAATACCTATTTATTAAAAAACGAATGACAAAAGAGTTTGCTTCTTCATAATTATAGAGACTAAGGATTAAATCCGAGAAGCACCGCATCTACAGAAATTATGTAATTATGAAGAAAATTGAACACTACAATAACACGGTTTGCATTTATCAGTAAACTTAATGGACACAATCTAAAAATAGACCAAATAACTAAATTCTACTGTCTTATCTTCTTAAATCTCACGATATTTACTATATGTGCCTTACTTCTACCGTTAGTGATCCATACACCGGACAAGATGGTTTTAATTGGTAAGAATATTTATTTTTTTCTCTAGCTTATTTTAAACATTATTTAAGTAAATCTTCTTCTTTAATAAGGCACGGCATTTAAATGGCAAGACAACTCGCCCGTTCTGTTACATTTCTTTTTCTTTGGAATCCCAACGAAGGACAATTGTTATTTCTTTTTCCATTTTCTCAATTTATATGTAATGTGTTTGAAATGCATTTACGTGTAATACTTACGATTTAAACCTATAGATATGGCCATGTTCTTACCAAATATTCATTTTCATGATAAATGTTTGCACGTTTTTTCGCAAGAAGAGTATTAACATAATAATGCCTTTTCAAGAAAAATGCCATACATACTCACCAAAAAACAAGTACTCACTTTTTTTGCTGGTATTCCCATAGGCCAGATTTTCAGGGCGTAGTACAGATTGAACAACGCTTTAATTAAACTATGTTTGATGTTTTTAAGCGCACTTCACTAAGTACTAACTAATACTTTCAACTGTTTCAAATTTTGCCAAGCAATACTCTTTTATGGATGCTATGAAAACCTTAAAGGGAGGTAATTTGAATATTTTTGATAATCAAAACCTGCTACCTAATCAAAACCTGCTACCTACATATCAGTGTTATGTTTTTCTGTGATTTATTTTCGAAAGCAACATATAGAGAAAATTATCTTCGACAAATTGTAGTAAAGTTTGTAGAGTTTATGTGTTTTTACCAAATATGCATGGTTTAAGAAAAAGGGGGATAACTCCCTTGTGTACGAATCTTTTCAAAAAAATATTTTTTTTGGACTATTGGTGGTGGTCCATCTAATTATTCTATAAACATCATTTATTATTTCCGGTTTTTGCTGTCTATATAATAAGGGAAAGAAAAAGAGGTGCTTTTTATTTTTGCTCAGTATATTTTGTTACGGGAAATTTTACACGTATCATATGTATATATGGACTTATAATATGCAAATCGCACGTGAAATGCAGTAAATGGACTCTATCTTGTAAATCCAATATTAAAAGAAAATAACGATACATTCAAAATAACAATATCCAGATGCAGCAATATCATAGTATCTTTAACGGCTCAATCTAACATAGTTTAGTAAAAAACTCAATGCTGATTGGTTACTGAGGTGTTTTTGAAATACCTATACAGACCTCTGACGTCACGTCCTTCAACCGTTAGGACGTCATTTTAAACTATTTTAAAGATCAAAAAACATCCAAAACAACGATTACATTATTTTAAAGCGAAGTTACGTTCAAACAACAAATTGAAATTGCTAAACACAGGATAAATCTGTATATTTTCTTCGTTTGATGTTAACAGATGGGCATACACTGTAAGTTAGAAGAATTAGCTAGTATTATGTTCAACCATTTCAAAAACATGTGTATTAAATGCATAAAAATCAATGTCAGATAAGAAATAAAATAGTTCCATCGGGTTTTTAATGTGCGAGATCAAAACCTGGTGTTTGGTACTTCAAACACTTCGAAGCCGCGGGCATACGGCCCTTGGTATCGATGGTCTTCAAGTCCAGCCCACCAGGTATTGATCTGAGACAATATGAACCCGTTGGAAATATTTTATTTCTAAATTAATAGATTGATTAGTTTATATAAAACCGCTCCCGGAAAATGAATGAGGATACAGTATACCCCGGAATCGTCATACTCTTAATTACTATCGATTCCTGTAGAGATTTCAAAAGTCTGGACTGAAGGACAGACATACATTGTATCACCCGGTTAACGTTCCCAGTAGTAGTAATCAGTGGAAGTGAGTTGCTTATGGTCAGAGGTACATTGTTCGACGGCTCGGACTCGCAGACGATTGATAACAGACAAGAACAAAACAGCCACATAAAAGTCACCCCCCGTCCAAACCACCCGACTCCTTTGCCTATGAAAGGGCATTATATATATCTTAACCAGTTTACCGCGCGAAAATGTGAAAGCCGAAACAAATAGTATACGTGCCTTTCTATGGAACGGTATCACCAACTACCAGAGTGTTAGTCACTTCACAAAAATAATCAGCAGTATCTATGATTTACAACTTGGCGTCCGTGTAAAGCGGTCATGTGAAACACAGCTCATAATGTCTATGAATTAACTATATTCAAGTTTGTCTACACACTTCAAGAAACCTGGTTTTGCTTGATTTTGGTAAATATTTTGATATGGTCAGCCACTAGAAACTAAACAGAGACGGGATTATAGGAATCGCTCTCATAAAGTAATTTATAGACAACCAACCGCATGCAGTATGTTGTTGTAAACGGATCCGTGTCATCACCAATATCTGTTTCTTCCGGTATGAAGATGAAAAGTCAAGGTTCATGTTATTTGTAGATGGCAGTCCCATTTACAGTACAATGGCCTCAGATAAACAATCAGGAATACTACAAAATGGCATACGGCCCTTGGTTTATTCAAACATTAAAAATGGGAAATATAATGGGATATGGAATTCAATCCAGACAAAAAAAGCAAAATCATCATAAATAAAATTCAATAAATAATTCAAAACGCACTTCATAATAACAGCGTAATAACAAACTTGAAACAGCAACATCATCAGAAAGATGTTGACAGTTTAGAAGATCTCGCAATAATTCCAACACAGATACATAAAAATACACCCACTTAGAATAACGCTACTCTTACCATACTAAATGTTATAAGAGCCCGCCCACGGACATAATTCTACCATCACAGATCGCTCCATTTCCTGCAATGAAGAACATATGAAATAGTACATCTTATACGCATAAAGATAAGCTCTCAGGTTGTTAAAAGATCATCAGTAATCACTTGACTGTCATACATAAAACCTCTTTACACTGATTAGCAGGCAGTGCAGACATCTACACCCACTTGTATTACTAGGTACGACAATAACAATATACAAATAGTCCTAGTTTCCAAGAGTAATAATCCTACTGATTGTCTTACCCCAACTATCCCTACCCTGCCCCAGAACAATAGTCCGCTGAATAGTCTTACCCCGAAATATCATTACCCTGCCCATCCACTTGACTGTTTTAATTCCAGATATTCCTGCCCTCACAACGACTGGACTGTCTTACCTCCATATATCCCTACCCTGCCCATCCACTGTACAGTCTAGCACCCAGCCAGATATCCCAACCCTGCCCCAGAACAATAGTCAACTGGACAGTCCCACCCCCATATATGCTTACCCTGCCCTCCAATGGACTGGCTTAACCCCAGACATACCTACACTGCCCATCCATGGGACTGTTTTACCTCCAGATATCCCTACCGTGCCAATCCATGAAAATGTCTTTCCCCCAAATATACATACTATGTCCATCCACTGGACTGTCATACACTTAACTATCCTTACTCTGCCCATCCACAGGACTGCCTTACAAACAGAGTTACCTACCTTGCTTCAGAGCAATAGTCCACTGGAAAGTCCTACTTCCCGAATATCCCCACCTACTTGATTGTCTTAACCCCAGAAATCCCTACTCTGTACATCGACTATCTTACCCCAGGTATCCCTATCATGCCCTTCCACTGGACTGTCGTACCACCCATGTATCCCTATCATGCACTTCCACTGGACTGTCGTACCACCAAAGTATCCCTATAAACCCTTCCACTGGACTGTCTTACACCCAGGTATCCCTATCATGCCCATCCACTGGACTGTCTTACACCCAGGCATCCATATCATGCACTTCCACTGGACTTTCATAAACCCAGGTATCTCTAACATGCCCTTCCACTGGACTGTCGTACCGATCAGGTATCCATAACATGCCCTTCCATGTGACTGTCTTACTGCTTAGTATCATTAACATGCCCTTCCATTGGACTGTCTTGACGCCCAGGTATCTCTATCATACACTTCCACTGTCTTAACCCAGTGTATCCCTATCATGCACTTCCACTGGACTGTTTTACTCACAGGTATCTCTATCATGCCCTTCAACTGGACTTTCTTACACCCGGGTATCCCTATCATGCACTTCCACTTGACGTTCTTACACCCAGGTATCCCTATCATGCCGTTCCACTGGACTCTCTTAACGCAGGTATCCCTATCATGCTCTTCCACTGGACTCTCTTGCCGCAGGTATCCCTATCATACCGTTTCACTGGACTCTCGTACCGCAGATATCCCTATCATGCCGCTCCACTGGACTGTCTTACCCTAAGGTATCCCTATCATACCGTTTCACTGGACTCTCTTACCGCAGATATCCCTATCATGCCGCTCCACTGGACTGTCTGACCCTCAGGTATCCCTATCATGCCGTTCCACTGGACTCTCTTACCGCAGGTATCCCTATCATGCCGTCCCATTGGACTCTCTTACCGCCCAGTATCCCTAACATGCCCTTCCACAGGTCTGTCTTACCCTCAGGTATCTCTATCATGCCGTTCCACTGGACTCTCTTACCGCCCAGGTATCCATAGCATGCCCTTCCACTGGACTGTCTTACCCTTAGATATCCCTATCATGCCCTTCCACTGGATTGTCTTACACCTCAGGTATCCCTGCCCTGCACATCCATTGGACTGTTTTACCCCCATATAGCCCTACCCTGCCTCAGAACAATAGTCCATTGGACTGTCTTACACTCAGATTTGGTTACCCTGTCTATCCGCTGGACTGTTTTACCCCATATAGCCCTACCCTGCCTCAGAACAATAGTTCACTGGACTGTCTTACACCCAGATGTGCTTACCCTGTCCAGATATCCCTACTCACAGAACTGTCTTATCCCAGCTATCCCTATCTTGCCCTTCCACTGGAATTTCTTACCGCCCATGTATCCCTATCATGCCCTTCCACTGGACTGTCTTACCCTCAGGTATCCCTATCATGCCGTTTTACTGGACTCACTTACCGCAGGTATCCCTATCATGCCGTTCTACTGGACTCACTTACCGCCCAGGTATCCCTATCATACCCTTTCACTGGACTGACTTACTCTCAGGTATCCCTATCATGCCGTTCTACTGGACTCTCTTACCGCAGGTATCCCTATCATGCCGTCCCACTGGACTCTCTTACCGCCCAGGTATCCATAGCATGCCCTTCCACTGGACTGTCTTACCCTCAGGTATCCCTATTATGCCCTTCCACTGGATTGTCTTACACCTCAGGTATCCCTGCCCTTCACATCCATTGGACTGTTTAATCCCCCATATAGCCCTACCCTGCCTCAGAACAATAGTCCACTGGACTGTCTTACACTCAGATTTGGTTACCCTGTCTATCCGCTGGACTGTTTTACCCCATATAGCCCTACCCTGACTCAGAACAATAGTCCACTGGACTGTCTTACACCCAGATTTGCTTACCCTGTCCAGATATCCATACTCACAGAACTGTCTTATCCCAGGTATCCCTACTCTGACCATCCACTGGACTGTTCTACCCATGTATCCCTCCTCTGCCCTGAGCAATAGTTTACTGGACTATATTACCCCTATATATCACTACCCTGCTCATCCACTGGATTATCTCCAAATATCCCTACCTTGCACATCCATAGGGCTGTCTTACCCAGAGTTATCCCTGGACTGGGCTTACTCCCCAGATATACATACTCACTGGACTGCTCTACTCCAGAACGATACTCTACTGGGCTGCCTTTCTACCAGTAATCCCGACTCATAGAACTGTCCTCCCCCTGATATCCATACCTGAAAAAATATTTTTTAATATATTTCGAATTCTATAATTAAAATATATTATTATTATTATTACATGTATCATTATTATTATTTGTATATATACGTATATACATATATATAATAATAATAATAATAATACGTCTTTGTTAAATTAGACTCGCTTATAAAAAGAGTATGATAATGGACATTTATAAGTTGGTCCGCCATTAAAGGAAGATATATGTAAACAGTAATTTGGCAGTTATTTTACCAATAAGAAAGAATATCAAACAGTGCAAAATCATAAAAGTTGGGCAATTAATCCCAGTGGAATGCATGGTGGATTTGGAACTAGATTTCTCAGATTCAAGACTCGCCGGCACCACTGAGTTAGTTGCTGTATGTTCTGGGGAATGACACTTTCTCTTAGCCTCGTCCTTCCGTTAGGGACGTAAATAAAAAAAAGCGTGTGTGTGTATGCGACTAGCATCAAGTATGTTAAAGAACCGTATGAATTCGTTAGTAAGAGCTGGACATGTTCTCAGATTCCTCCATATCATCCACCCCACTCTTTGGGTGGCTCTAATTTACCTATATTGTTTTGATGAGCCGTTAAACAACATTCACTGATTTCTAAAAAGATTTTAATTAACGTGACGGAAGAGTATAAGTATAAGTCAAATGTGTAATTTTGTTCTCCCTGACACAGCAGATAATAATAATTTGCTGAGCTCATTTCCTTGAGACAGAAGAGAAAATGGCCGCAAATTACGAAGCTGTAACTATACGAACGTCGTTATGTGGGTTTGTAATTATGAGTAATCAGTGTGAATTTATAAAATGTTTATCCTCTCGTTCAAACAAATGGAAATGAAGGTTCTGTATTTGGTTGAATGTAGAATACAAGTATAATAGCAATTGCGTGGTCAGTGCTAATTCAATTATTGGGAATTATATCTTTAGACATCTACATGACACGAACATCAATGGTTAAGTTTGCTCGTGCAGTAGTGGTCATTAAGACGACACGAACAGCAATGGTTAAGTTTGCTCGTGTAGTATTGGTCATTAAGGCGACATGAACATCAGTGGTTAAGATTGCTTGTGTTGTATTGATCATTAAGACGACATGAACATCAATGGTTAAGTTTGCTCGTGTAGTATTGGTCATTAAGACGACATGAACATCAATGGTTAAGTTTGCTCGTGTAGTATTGGTCATTAAGACGACATGAACATCAATGGTTAAGTTTGCTCGTGTAGTATTGGTCATTAAGACGACACGAACATCAATGGTTAAGTTCGCTCGTGTAGTATTGGTCATTAAGACGACATGAACATCAGTGGTTAAGTTTGCTCGTGTAGTATTGGTCATTCAGACGACATGAACATCAGTGGTTAAGTTTGCTCGTGTTTTATTGGCCATTAATCAACCCGCGGTAATGGAATGTAACATTATCAATCAAACCCGTGGTAATGGAATGTAACATTATCAATCAAACCCGCGGTAAAGGAATGTAACATTATCAATCAAACCCGCGGTAATGGAATGTAACATTATCAATCAAACCCGTGGTAATGGAATGTAACATTATCAATCAATCCCGTGGTAATGGAATGTAACATTATCAATCAAACCCGCGGTAATGGAATGTAACATTATCAATCATGTAATGGAATGTAACATTATCAATCAAACCCGCGATAATGGAATAACATTATCAATCAAACCCGCGGTAACGGAATGTAACATTATCAATCATATCAATCTGTGTTGGTTATGATGTGTTAATCCCATTTCATTCATTCCGTTGATTGAGCATCGTCAATAATGTTAACTTTTTATTTGATTGATTTCGTTTTAGTTCTGTGTTTGGTCCTACCTAATATAGCAGTGCATGCTTTTCTTGGTAAGTAGTTTTCATGTATACGAGTGTACTATCTATAAAAGCAATGTTTTGGTTGAACTATTTATAGTGATGATATAAATGTTTTATAAGAGACATAATCATGAAAACAAAAACAAGTGATGCTAACAATTTCTCCAAAACGTCTTCATTACACAGATAAACGTCGTATTCATATTACATTATCGTATGATAAACAACGCTTTGCGTTTTAAGGAACAATTAACCTAGATAGATACGTTGACATGCACAACGTACGTTCAAAGCTATTCACTGTAAACATGGCCAACGGAGAAGAAACACACCCGTCACCAATACTTGAAATGTCCCAACAAATAAAAACATAACAATGACAATATACTCGTACAAAAAATATTAAAATATAAAAGTTTTGCATTTATTTTGATGTTCAGTATATTATGATCATATATATTCGTAGGAAGAAATATGCATGATACATGTGAAAAAAATACATTGCCTTGCACAGCCAATTTTGGGGGAAAACATATTTCGAAAAAAAAGAAGATTTCCTAATAATAGTGTGGTTTTGTATTCAAAACTGTGTTATTAGCAAATGTGTTTTTCAAGATAACAAAATAAATATGTCGCGGTACTAATTTTTGTAAAAAAAAAAAAAGGCACTTAAAACCCTGGAATTTCTGAAAATTGATGCGTTTTGGGGAGTAAAAAGCACATACGTTGTATTAAATGTTATTAACTACATAACCCTGTTTATTTAAATGGATTATAAAGGTATAAAATAGTACGAAATCATCAAGTAAGTTCATGTTCTTACCATTACGTGGTCACGTCTTAATTCCATTAAGCGATGGGAAAGCGTATATTAGCAGGATTTTATAATGGATATTTCGACAATAAAACAAGTTTAAAAAAATAATTATTGAAAGAAATGCGATAACCTGTTTAAAATTACCTATTAAATGAATGTGTTAATTTTACAATATGCAAGCCCAAATTAACCTTTTTATTTCATACCCCAGCCAACCTCGTTTTTAGTTCTAGGAGAAGGGGTTGGATGGGTATGCAAGTTAATACTCGGACAACGTAATGCGTTTCAGTCGGACAGTAGTGCGCGAAGTATGATAGCTATATTACGGATAAACACAATACATATTTTCATGGTATTTAACAAAAAATGAACTATACTTGAATTCAATGTATACTGAAATGAAAAAGAAACGCATAATCCAAATATTGCCTATACTACACTATTATATACATCTAATTACACGTAATATTCGAATAGCAGTAGCATATTAAACATACAATAAATAGCGGAAATAACCATTATGCGTTTCTTTTTCTTTTCAGTATATTAAAAAATGTCTTCATTATCTGAAAAGTTATTTGGTTTTATAATAATTATTATTACATACATGCAATGTTTAAAAGTATGGTGTTCATTTCAGATAACCCAGCTTGTCACGGAATATCGGACTACAACAGTATGTTATTTAATTGTTCACGAACATTAAGAAGCCGTTTAACATTAATGCAATTACTTGTATCATGGTTGCTGACATTTACTTTGTATTTGCACAGTTGTAAAATTTTCAATTGAAAATAACACCTGTCAGAATAACTGGTGTACTACTAACTACAGTTATCGGAAGTTAGACTATGGCAGACAGATGAAATGGACATGCTACGGTCTATATATAACAATTGTAAGAAAAGAAAATCGTATCAGTGAAATAGTAATAATTGCTAAGATACCACTGATACCACTGATTGTAAACTTGTTGTTTGGTAACCAGTTGAAAATAACACCACCATGTGTACTAATAGGGCTTTAACGTAAAATTTACTTGGCAATAAATACTAGTAAATTAACACAAACAACTTTAATATATGTGGCTTTAGATTAAAAGCCGGTGCTAGGGGGCGTGAGAGGTTCTGCGCGTTGTATTACTTCTCATGAACATCCTCAATAAAACCGAGTCTGCTACTTTTCTCTAGATCTCTTGTTTGTGTTTGTTTCTTCCAAGGGATCCTATTTTCTGTATTTATTTTGCTATCTTGAATTTTTGGTCCGAAGACCTTCTTCAGGAGATGAATGTGCTTCAAAGCCTACATTGTGACTTTATATTCTTAGCATACTCTTAGCATATATTTTGGTTATATTAATCATTGTAATTTTTATTTGCTTCTATGCATGTTTTTGGTTCACTGTGGTCCTCGAATGCTATTTTTCCTTTCCGACTTTTATATCTATGTTTATCTGGTCAGACACTTACAGACAATGCGGAAGAGCAGCGATTTGTCTCCCCTGATAACTCTCCCCAAACAACCAGGTCCAAACTTTGTTTCACCTTTGTTTTTATTGTTGTTTCGCCATATCTGCATTCACTTCAGTATCTAATTATAAACCTTTGCAAACTGTCTTTCTATTAAAGATAGCCTTTCAAGCCATTGTTTAAAGTCATTTTGCTTAGAATAATACTTATTTATTCAAGGAATACTATTAAAATACATACCATCTAATTGTAATACAATGATAAACACAGAGGAGATCAAATATCAGGATCAGGTTAACAACAGCAGAGAGTGCTGATATGGCTAGAAGGGAAATAATTTACAGGTCACTGCTCGCTCCCATTACTGAGAATTTATGGCAACATTTGTTATTATTAAAGTAAGAAATTACAGTATGAATTTGCCTCTTGTGTACAATAAAAATTAAATATTTTTCGGTTAACTTATCTTATCACTATTTTTTAATTGGCTTTATGTTCATATAATTTTTTTTTCTTATTTCAATTTCAGCATTGCTGACGCTTACCAAAACAGAAACATGCGTCGGAGTGGATACAGGTTGTTAAACAATTTTAAATATTTTTGTGGCATTAATTGAATACTTCTGAATATTTAATTAATTATACAATGAAAAAGACAAAATACACCATAAAGGGTGGTGAAGATAGGGTTACCGACTTGGAACGGTCAGTAGGCAATAAGGCCTACCGGTTAGCTTGAAGCGATTGTATGTGTACACAATCCTCGCTAGCATCCTGTGTTCAGCGCCCAAATAGAGAAGACAGTGTAAACAAAACAACATCCCATCAAAGGAATTCTCTAACAATAAATTCCAAATCCATAGAAACTAACAAAATAATCACTAAGATGTTGTTGTATACCAAATAAGAAACATCTCAGGATGTGTCCAGAATTGCCTTGAACAACTACAGCAGTTGTAGACAAAGTGGGTACGACCAGAAAACCCGAGGGACGAAAGCTCATGCACAAGGGAAAAGGGACTGACTGTAGAGGGGTCAATCACTAAATATGCAGTGCGTTGTAATACTAAAGGTCGTATCCATTTCTCACGAACTTCCGGATTAATTTTATAAAGTCGTCAGGAAACCAACCAAATCCCTTTAACTTACGCAGTTTATAGACCACATCTCCATAAAATAAGGGTTGTGATATTCCTAGTCGCAAAAGAGTTTTACGGTTGGTGTTGTACTTCTCCAATAGGTTTTCGTTGAATTTTGAGAAAGAGCTACGTACTTTGTGATAACGAAAACCGTGCTGAAGAAGTTTACTTGTAATAACTTGATTTCGATCATTGAAGACTATAACATCATTACAAGAATGAGCTGGGAGAAATATACCCCGTATGATAAGCACGAGGTACATCCCCACCCAGGTGTGGATAGTTAACGATGTCAAAGTTGAAGTCATCCCTCTTTAAAGCTTCAAACAGTCCTATTGATTTTCATACGTTTTATCATTGTTAATCTGTGTCTCTAAAAAGTGCAGCTAAACGTATTTTGTTCAGTATATTACTACGTCGTCGTTATTTGCGACTGCCAAATTAATAATAGAAACAACGAAGGTATAACATGTTTATAAATGATAAGGATGCCAAATTGTCACCATTTGGGGCTGTTTAATGTAATTAGGATAGTCAGTATAGAAGTATTTATTAGGTACCAAGTTAATATAATCGGGTTATATACTAGTTTCATGGAAACGAAGTACAGTTGTTGGAGCCCAGAAGTGTGCTTGGTGGTTTATTTTCTTGTTGGCCTGTTTTCTGCCAAGTCATTGAGTAGCGTTTTATGTTTGTCTTAAATCTTGTCTTGTCTTACCCTTAACGGTGTGTGCTCGAGTTGCTCTGGCTTCTGCCAAGTCACCAAGTACTTTCTGTGTGGCTTTCTAGGCTTTTGTTTTTATATTCATATATACATGATCATGTATGTGCTATACTTATATTGCCTATTAATGCTGACTAGTTTGTTAGAGGATATAGCATTCCGTGGATTTCTTTATTTACCCTGTATCGTTTTATTGGGATGGTAATAGGTAAGAGTCTTATACAGTCCTTGATACTAGAACTATCACTGAAGTAGATGTATACCGCCACATGTAAGTCAAACAAGGGGTCATACTTTTGTAATAAATTAAGCAATCAACGTGTGATTTAGATGGACTTTACGACATCATTTGTAAAGTGTATATGAGAGGGCATATATTGAGATTATAGTATGCAGGACTCTTCTGCGACAAGGACTATCACAACCTGACTTCTATGGTGATGTGATTTACAAACTTCGTAAGATTCTTGGTCATGATCACTTCATACTATCTTTGTTAATCTTGTTAAAAGGTTTATCAAAAGAGGTTATGACACTATCATTTTGCAACGTACTGCATGCTTGGTGGTGGACCCTTTTACAGTTCGCCACTAAGCTTTCCTCTTTAATTGTACGATGGCCGGACAGTCTGTGGATCCTATGATGACGCCTACCTAAAGCCCATTAGGACGGTGGCGTTTGATGTTTGTCCGCGATCTTGTCTTGCAATTTCTATGATTCTTCTGCATTGTATTGTACATTTGCATTGACTTTAACCTTTGAGATGCTCCCTATAGACAGTTTTGTTATATTTAGCCGAAAGTAATGCGCGCATGCTCAGTGTAGCTTCCGTCCAGAAATGTCCCGGTCCAGATATTTCCCGTTACACCAGGAGTAAGGGAGTATGCCACGCAACGCTCCTGGAACTTATATGTAGAAAACTAATGACACGTCGCGAGATTTAAATAATCAAGACTACTTGTGACCATTTACACGACCATAATAATGTCATAATTTACAAATATTATTGCTTAAAATTTCATATGATTCTCATATGAGAATCATATGATTATCATATGAACTAAATTGCATATGATATTCATATGATAACTGTTTCATATGACGCAATAAAATTTGCTTTTATCAATGCGTATGGAGGCAAGCACATTTAAAGATGGCCATATGTATTAATTTGGAAGCTAATCGCCTTCCTCCCCCACAGGTAGATTGGATTGCAACCGAAAATTGTTGTCATGCGCGTAAAATGATTCGGCTGAATTAGGGTAGCACCACATGTTTGTAACCGCTGATGAATACCACAACATGTGCATTGATTCTCAAAGGAAACCATCTTGCGTACGTATTCGGTGTAATCGCGATGTGCAAAATAGGCAGGGGTTAAGTGCATAACTACTAAACAGTTTCGAAATATAAGTTCTGACGAACAACAAGAGAACTCCAATTTACATTATTGTATTATATGTTCCGTTTCAGTACTGCCTCTACTCGACAGTGTCTATTCTCGTGGTGGTTACAGTTGCCGAACTGCAGCAATACAGTATTTGGCGAGTAGGTACCCATGTTTCCATTGATTGTATAAGGAAAAGTATGCACTATTATAGTATTAGTTTTAAATGTACTTTTAATACACCTATCATATTTGCAAGGTTGTTAGAATATATATAAATCATATGATATATTGTATACAACTATCTACTTCTCTTGAGGTCAGTTATTAAAACTATATATATATTCTTCCGAGGGAATGACTATTGACCCAAAACAGGGACTTAAAGGTCGCCTTAATAGCTGAAAAAAGTATGGCTACTAAATTATCTCGACGGCATTTATATGCCACCATAGATATATACTGAAAGGAAAAAGAAACGCATAATGGGTATTTTTGCTATATATTGTGTGTTTAATATGCTACTGCTAATCGAATGATACAGGGCGACATTAGGCCTGTCCTTTCGGAAAGAAGGTTTAAACAGCACCGAACGCACCAATGGTTATCCCTTTAAAGTTTACTTTTCGACAGAATGCGAATGTGACTCAAGCAGGTGAGCAAACATAGCTTTAAACTTTGCAATCTCTGAGCATTAAACATATGACTGAAATCGCTTGGAAATTTCAACATTCATGGATTTCGTGTAACAAAGTACACTTTGATTAAAATGTCATGACTACATGACAGAGTTGTCCTTTCTGTAATTAGTTGTAGCGCCCTTTTATACAGAACACATTGAGATAGATCTGGAATTAGGTGTATATAAAAGTGTAGTATATGCAGTTTTTTGATTATGCGTTTCTTTTGCCTTTTAATATATAATAACACAACTATTTAATTCCTTAGAATTCAATGGTTAGAACTAGTTACTAATGACCCGAGAAGGGTACTATTGCATGAGGTGGTATGCGGGTCAGTAGTCACTCCCTCTTATAAATAGTTTTAACCCCTTGAAGTCTAAAGAATTAAATAGTTGTATACTATTGACTTACACGTGACTGCATTCAAACCAATAAAAACTACGTGTTTAAAATGATATATCATAATAGGTACTGTTTGTGGCGCTTGTTTGTTGAAAGGAAATACTTTAATTTTTAGTCATAATTTAAATAGTTCATAAAAAAAGTGAAACAGACTTTTTAGTTGTTAATACAAAAAAAACTTTACTTTTTAATATCGGTTGAGAAATAGATATTTAACATGCGAACGTTGATTTTGATAGGACATATTCAATGCAAAATGTTCCATTAACATTTAGAAAAATAGTATACCCAAAGTTGGTTTTAATGTGTTGGATATATAAATCGAAATTAAGTCATCCGAATGCATATGGTGTTTAAACGACGCATATAAAGAAACATTCTGGACAAAACACATTTTTGTCTACAACAACAGATGAATTTGATTCGAATTCCAAGATGCCACAGCAGTGTGTGTGTACTGGAACAAACGTACTACAGGAATACCATCATGTACAAAGTAAGTACACATTTAGCAAGAATAAAGAACATCAAATTGTTATTATATACAATCACATATAGTATATTGCTTTATTACATAACATGGCTTCTGGGAGTGTACTAAAGTCCGGATTTATTTCTCGTAATACACTATTGTATAACAGATGCAAAACTGTGTTTGTGCACAGTAAAACATGTAATCCCAATTGTTTGCATGGTATGTCATACGATACGTTCAGACACCTTAAATATTTATCCTTATTTTAAATCTTACTTTATAAAATGCATGTTAGTAACGTTAGTAACGTTAAATCTAGTTTAAGGTGTCGCAATATTTGTAGTGTCAACGCGTTACAGTAAACTCGTCGGATAAAAAGATAGGATACTCGACAGAGCCTCGTTTCCTATCATGTTATCCAACTCGTTTATTAAAATCAATAATACACAATCACTCATGTAAGATCTTCTATTTATAAACCAAACTATTTAGAGAATAATATATCATTTGCAATACTCGTATACATACGACTTTACTTTATATTGGCCGTTTTGATGAATAATTATCAATTTCAATTTTTGTAAGAATAGTTTCTCCCTCTATTACAAATCTTAGTTGTAACTACATACTAAGTTTTGTTTGGTTTATAACAGTTTCTCCCTCTATTACTACATGTACGTTGTCAGACCAGTCAGGTAGTACTTCTAGGTGGTAGGATGCTGAAATTGTCCCTTGAATAAAATCTAAAGTTTCTAGTTTGCATGTGTTTTTCCCAAGATTAGTTTTTATTTCATTATTAAATCTAACCTGATGTTAAAGTATTATGTCTAATGTCATGAATAGTACTTTACTGTGTTTATCAGGACTATTTCTTTGGAGAGTATGAGCCCAGAGAGTCGGTAGAGATGCGGTTTTGAAACATGTTTATTTCAAAATATCCACAGTGTGAATGAATGACGCGAAATGTTGAAGATATGGGACTGTTTGTGAGCCAAATGTGCGTACGTCACAGAAAAAAAGTTTATTGAAGCGAACGAATGTTGTGGAACTTGTGACTGATCTCCGAACATAGCTTATTTTGCATTGTGTTCAATGGGCTGACATAAACCGGTCTCACACCGTACGTGAGCATTTCACAGGTTCTATACACACGCCTTGGTACGTGCGAGCACATTTCACGCACATTTGCATGTGTGTGCAGTATATCATATTTACTTATTTATATGTTCAGGTATAAGAGAGGGATACGATCGTTGCTATAACAGAGATACTCAGTACACAGGTAAGCAAATGATCGCAATATACTCATTATTTGCAAAAATGTGAAAAGTGAGAATCATAGCTCTTATGGTTTTATAATTATTTATTTACCTATTATAGAGCTATGCATCCACCTGTTCGAAATGTAGGTACAGTATGCGGACATTTCCAGTACGCTATTTTAGCGAGGTTTCCGAAAAAAATAAATAATACAATGCCTGCGTAATCAACTACCACAGGCATTATATCACCAATTCCCACATGGTTTATATGTGTGATTATTGCCTATTGCAATCGAATCACCATTTATTTTCGCTGGACAACCATGTTTATATTTTGGGCCGAGGACGAATGGTCCCATGTCAAGAATCCTAATAACCTATTTGTAATTCTTCAAAGTTGTTACTACTTATAGTAAAAATCAAACCACTTTAAAGACGATTTCTTTCTTATTCAACCCATTTCCCCGTAACGTGTTATCTATTTCATAGTTAACACGTGACGTCGCTAATGTTTACGTTCATGATGTCAATGCTCTAAACGTCAACTTTGGGGGATTGTTTAAGGTAATAAACTTCGTTTATCACAATGTTGATGTTTTTTTATCTTTGCAATGGCAAACAACATTACTTACTATTACGTCAGACGTTTAACCACAATGGAAAGCGCAGAAAAGCGGTACGAAATAAACAGTTGACGGTTTCCGCACCGAATTGGCAAAGTAATATTCGCCATTTAGTTTTTGTGTATTGAAGGTATGAGGAAATCATCTCAAATGTTCACGTCGCGAGACGTAGACATGGGCTCATGGCTAGTTTAAACATATTCATTTTACATCGATTGCGAAACAAGTTTTTACAACTTAGATAAATCCCTCTCGATGGCTTTCTGGGTAGAATCAGTACTAAGCAATGTGGATTAAGTATCTTGCTGAAGGATAAATAACGTGGCCGCGGCGAGGATCAAACCCACGACCTCTCGATCTGAAGTTCTGCACTCTACCACTGGACCACGCACTCCACATGGGCTCATGTCTGCGGAGAATTGACCAATGAAACCCCGAGAGTTTTCTTTGCAGTATGACAAGTAGTTTACTCATAAACTATATTCCTCAGTGATAGATTATAAATCATACATTAAATATATAGTTTTTGAAAATTATCTAAACACGCAATACAATTATCATGATCGGTCGTTTAAATAGAAGTTCGAAACGTTGCCATACGATGATAGTCATTGGTGTTGTTAAATAAGCAGTTACTTGCCGTCCCTTATTAAATGTAATAAACGTACATTTAAGTGACGTTAACCGGGAACAGTCCAAAATGTTGCGTTATTTTTCGCTGGCATGAAGCCGGCGAATATATTTGTGCTTATGTTTGATAAGTGTACTAAACGGAGAAGTAATTAATGGGAACATTTGTATTTTGTACTACTAAAGTACTATTTTTAACAAATATCCTGATACGGAATTGACACTACATTAAACTGTTATACAATGTATTACAGCTATCTACAACAGCTTCTTTATTCACCGAGGGGACCAACATGTGCCATCCTGTAGGACTCACCATACATGTAAGTTAGGGTTAAGTGGCTATCCTCGTAGTATTATCATCTAAGAAATGTAACTCTTAAACATCATAAGAACGTAATTATCGTGATAGTCTAAAGTAAGAAACATATTAAATCCGATATGCAATTGTATTTTTTTGCACGACGTAGAAACGTTTTACTTCACGTTTGACCTCACAGGGAAATGAGGGTAATCTGAATTGAAAAGTTGAACGACTATTGCAAGATAATTGACAAAAAAGAGACCTGGGTATTAATGTATCTGTTTAAACGTGACTGCGTTATTAAGTAATAGAGTATGATCCCGTAGAGTTGGTTGATTTAAAATTCGAAATGGGCGTAGCCCATGGAGGTGTTTAAACCAAACAACGAGATGAGACCATACGCTGTTTGTTTTGTAGCATGTCCATTTCAGCTGCCTGCCAAATTTTAACTTCCAATATCTGGTGGTTAGAGTACACCATTTAATCCGAAATTTGCTATTTCCAATTAAACGATTTACACCTGTGTTAATACAAAGGGAATTTCAGTGACCAAACTACAAATAAAATCGTATTCTTATTTTACAAAGATATTGCAATTTGTGAATTGTAAGAATCTAGTGTTGTGATTTAATTTCGATTTAAATTAACATACATATGTTAATGAAACAAAACATGGTCATGGAACTTTAAATGATCCTTCCCAGTTAATGTTTATTCGAATAAATTTAAGCGGTCATAATACCCGTGAGGATACTACAAATACATATAAACTTACGCTATTCTACGCGGATCCGGAACCAGGGCCTAGGAAAAACAGGACGTTTGAACTCTCCCTTCACGTTGGCGCGATTTTGACGAGACTTTGAGAGATTCTATGACACTTTTATGAAACGTATTTTGTAGTCTCTATCATCAAGACACACTCAAGCTGACTGCGAGCGCCAGCGAGCGTCTGGACTCGAGGTTCATTAAAATGTTTGACCGATTGACGGAGCCAAACGTCAAAACTGACTACGACATGACGTCATTTTGACCGCAACATCAAAGTGCACGGAAAGCAACATTAGTTCCAGTGGGATGTGTGTATTTCCTTATTAAATATACAATAAACTTCGTGTGTTTTTTTTGGTAGTTTCTAAAACTAAGGTATAATCTATATTATAAAATGATGTTTGAAATTTTATTTTTCCGCTGACTTTTGTGTTTGTGATGTCTTATTTTGCCTTTTATTCATCTTTAAAACTTGTTCTTTGTTTCTGTGTGTGTGTTTGTGGTTGACTGTTTTCATTGAATACTACTTTTCCTGTTCGATTTTTATATGTACTTTTGTTTGGGCATATTATTATTACATAAGTTTGCGCGTAACATCGCGTAAATGTTGACCCCGTCGTGACGTAAGGGTGATTCCCATAACAAACTGAAGTTGACCAATCAGCGGATGATGCCAGGTTTTTGGCAAACCTCATTTTGATGTCACACACTTTAAAGAAGCTTTACTCCAGACCATCGTATGGACTTCCATTTAGAGAAGTCTCACGAGAGGTCTGTATGATCGATAATGCGTATTTTCAAGTTAATTAAATGTTTATTTCTTACTTTTAAGTTTGGAGAAACAGCATATGACGTCAAACAGTATAACTGTTGGATCAGCAATTGACGCTGTCAAACCCAAATTACATGTTAACGTCGACTTTATGTGCTTGAAAAGACACGCGAAAAATATTTGGCTAATCGCTAGGAGCGCTTTATTGGCCAAGACTAATGCCGATAACAACAGCTATACATTTTTGAATATTTTGTTATTCACAAATAAAATGGTATTCGTTTTCTATGACGTCATTTATACTACGTTTACGCTCATTAATACGTATTCCTGTGGCTTATGTCAACTAAGGCCGTATGAAGGGACTGCACTGTTACTATTTGTACATATAGCTCAATGTTTACATGATGCTTTTGAAAAAGTATATAGTATATTTGTGAGACGATTTACTATTATTGTGCTCATTCATAATAACAGTGAAATTGGATTTTTGGACTAAATCGGAAATATTGGAAAATAATTTGGACTGAAAGGACAATTAACATTTGGATTAAAGAGACACATATTGTTTTGGATTAAAGAGACACTTACTGTTCTGGATTAAAGAGACACTTGCCATCGTGAAATAAAGGAACATTGGATAATTGTATTCGGACTTAATTAAAAAATTGGATATTAATGAAAAACTGGATTTATGTATTCTGTAAGTTAATATTTTATGTAAATAAATATGTAAGTTATATTTTTGTGTTGCTGGTTTTGTTTCCTTTCTCATTACATTTAAAACGTGTAAAACTATATAAACAAAATGACCGTTAGCCACACGTGTTGATGTATAATTTGCGTTTCATGCTTGTAATTTACCATACATATGAAGGTTTTATGACTGCTTTCATGTAAATAAATTATAGATGGAGCAAGCGGTTAAATGGCATTGCAAAACGTTTATGATAGCTGTGATTTTGAAATTCGTTTTGGCGGGAAGCTAAGGCGCGTTATGCTAGGATGACGTAAGCAATATGGAAACCTTCGAGTTATATTCGAGTTATGCTTCAAAGAAGTGAATAGCCCAATTTACGAAAATGAGAAAAATGATCCTATAGAAATCATAGCACCCAAACGCAATGTCATCTTTGATTCACAACGTACCACAAACAAAGAGCAAATTAACTAAAATGCAAAGAAAATTACAATACACAACACAACACAAATAGTGGCGAAACAGGGTTACCGAAGCCGTGTTTGCCTAGATCTTATTGTTTTGAAACTAATTCTTCAACGGTGTGACGAAGCCGTACATTGTAGATACACGTTGTCTATTATACTTTAAATGTACGTTTATAAATCACGCATATCTGCTACATACAGCAATGAAAACAATGAAAAAAAAAAATCTCCACTGCTTTTAGAGACAATACCTATTGCTCGGGGTGCTTGTTTCAGCCAAACGTTTTTTGGAGTTTTCAGACAAATTCATCTAGTACCTAAATAAGTTGTATATCAGCATATCAGTGAAACATATTTTTAGTGGTAGATCAAAATACATGACTTTTCAAAATCGGTTGTTATTTTTGATGGCATTTTCATTGCAAAATTCTGCTGCATGTTTTTTTGTTTTTAGAGTTGTTATTAAAAAATGGTTTTAGATTGTTGTATATTCGTAAATAAAGACACCCTGAAAGTTTTATAGCAAATATGAAGGCTAACGGAAGTTATTTGAAATTTCTTAATTTTCTGCTGTCCCACCAACAAGGAATTTACATGGAAAAAGCCGTATCAAAAATCATTTGGGCTGTAAAATATTTATTTCTCAACCGATTTTCAAAACTAAGGTATTTATATTATAATGATATATAACTGATGAATGTATTATTTAAATTGCTCAAGCTACTGCAGAAAAACCTTCGGCTGAAACAAGCGCTCCGAACAATGGGGGTTTATTTGTGTGCTCCCAGAAACTAAGTTTGCTCATGATGACGTATTATCAGGCAAGACATGACATGTCAGAAAAGAAAACATGTTGTGTTTCATTCATAGATATCGTACGTCTGTGATTGCGTTAGTTCATAATTAATCTGCTTCTACATGTTTTATTTCATATTGAACTCAAAGTGTGGGACGATCTAAATCGTGTTAGCACAGATGGTACTAATGGTGGGACCTCGTGCCAGAAGGATCTTGTACAACACTTGGGATGTAAGACATTTCATATTTTGTTATCAAGGAGTCAAACTAAGAATGGCGAAATAGAAAATAGTCATGAATTGAATATCGTAAACAAATTGAACAATCTATCAAGCATACAATTAAATTCATGCCAATTACATGTTGTGTTTTTTTCAGTTTTTCATTGTTATTTAAACATAGATTTAAAACTATTATCGGAGTTTTATAATCAAAGTAGTAATATGCAAACACAATTTGATTTGAATTTTTCAAATAAGTATTATAATGATTTTTCAATTTTTTTCAAGTTATATAGAAAACAATAACTAAATGCAGCGAAGTTCGATTGCCGAGTCTGCGCTCATTACGTGGTTCCGCCTTAATTCCATTAAGCGATGGGATAACATATTATCGGGATTATATAACGGATATTTCGACAATAAAACATGTTTAAAAACATTTTTTACTGAAAAAATGCGATAACCTGTTAAAAATTACCGATTCAATGTTTTAATTTTAAAATACGCAAACTTTTTTAGCCGAAATTAAGGTTTTATTTCATACCCCAGCCAACGCGGTTTTCGCTTTTAGGAGAACGGGTTGGATTGGGTAAAACGTTAATACTCGGACCACGTAATGTCAAACTTATTGGATCAACCTCGTTACGAATATTACATCGCTGTAAACGTTTAAGTCATGAATGTGTTCACACATCCTAATTTAATGTTTGAGAAGCAGTTAAAAGTTTGACATTCATGAGAAATTAAAAAAACCAAATGAAACAAATAACAAGATGACCGTTATCTTATTATTTTCCATTCAACACTATACATTTTTCAATTTCGGTTGTGCTCTCTTAGAGGAACGCAAACTCTGTAAGTGAAGAAACCATTACGTGGTCCGAGTATTAACCATATACTCCATACCACATCCAGCCCCTTTTCCAAGAAGCGAAAACGGGGTTGGCTGGGCTATGCAATAAAACCTTAATTTTCGCTTAAAAAGTTTGCGTTTTGTAAACTGAGTTGCACAATACACGGAAGTATACAGTGTTCAACCGTTGACCACTCCTGAATTCTTCACACGTTATCTTAGTACCACGGTTTGTTACAATCATTTCTATCAAGTTGGTTTTAAAATCATCAATATATTTTAATTAAACGTTATTGTTTTGATTTTAGTCTAGATATATATCATACAGAGCAAGAGATTCTAAAAATTCGAGATCAAACTTTAAGATAGAATTCCGGTAATTATAACAAGAACTTTTAAAGATATTCCTACACGACATAAGGATATTATTTCAAACAAGTTTTAAACACATATGAACATTTTTGCAGACGCCTTCGAACATACGGCAGACCCATGTACATGTTCAGGTAAGTGCCAGACGCCTACAACTTATGTTCAGGTAGTGTCCTAAATAGTATTATACGTATGTTTTATATAATGTTCAGGTAAGTGCCAGACGCCTACAACATATCTTCAGGTAGTGTCCTAAATAGTATTATACGTATGTTTTGTATAATGTTCAGGTAGTTCCAGACGCCTACAACATATGTTCAGGTAGTGTCCTAAATAGTATTATACGTATGTTTTGTATAATGTTCAGGTAAGTGCCAGAGGCCTACAACATTTGTTAAGGTAGTGTCCTAAATAGTATTATACGTATGTTTTGGATAATGTTCAGGTAAGTTCCAGATGCCTACAACATATGTTCAGGTAGTGTCCTAAATAGTATTATACGTATATTTTGTATAATGTTCAGTTAAGTTCCAGACGCCTACAACTTATGTTCAGGTAGTGTCCTAAATAGTATTATACGTATGTTTTGTATAATGTTCAGTTTAGTGCCAGACGCCTACAACTTATGTTCAGGTAGTGTCTTAAATAGTATTATACGTATGTTTTGTATAATGTCCAGGTAAGTGCCAGACGCCTAAAACATATGTTCAGGTAGTGTCCAAAGTAGTATTATACGTATGTTTTGTAAAATGTTCAGGTTAGTGCCCGACGCATACAACATATGTTCAGGTAGTGTCCTAAATAATATTATACGCATGTTTTGTATAATGTCCAGGTAAGTGCCAGACGCCTGAAACATATGTTCAGGTAGTGTCCGAAGGAGTGTTATACGTATGTTTTGTATAATGTTCAGGTAAGTGCCAAACGCCTGCAACCTATGTTCAGGTAGTGTCCTAAATAGTATTTGATGTATCTTTTGGATAATGTTCAGGTAAGTTCCAGACGCCTACAACATATGTTCAGGTAGTGTCCTAAATAGTATTAAACGTATGTTTTGTATAATGTTCAGGTAAGTTCCAGACGCCTACAACTTATGTTCCGGTAGTGTCCTAAATAGTGTTATACGCATGTTTTGTATAATGTTCAGGCTAGTGCCAGACGCCTACAACCTATGTTCAGGTAGTGTCCTAAATAGTATTATACGTATGTTTTGTATAATGTTCAGGTAAGTGCCAGACGCCTACACTTATGTTCAGGTAGTGTCCTAAATAATATTATACGTATGTTTTGTATATTGTTCAGGTAAGTGCCAGACGCCTACAACATATGTTCAGGTAGTGTCTTAAATAGTATTATAGGTATGTTTTGTATAATGTCCAGGTAAGAGCCAGACGCCTAAAACATATGTTCTGGTAGTGTCCGAAGTAGTATTATACGTATGTTTTGTATAATGTTCAGGTAAGTGCCAGACGCCTACAACATATGTTCAGGTAGTGTCCTATATTGTATTATACGTATGTTTTGTATAATGTTCAGGTATAAGCCAGACGCCTACAACATATGATCAGGTAGTGTCCTAAATGGTATTATACGTATGTTTTGTATAATGTTCAGGTAAGTGCCAGACGCCTACAACATATGTTCAGGTAGTGTCCTAAATTGTATTATACGTATGTTTTGTATAATGTTCAGGTAAGTGCCAGACGCCTACAACATATGTTCAGGTAGTGTCCTAAACAATATTATACGTATGTTTTGTATAATGTTAAGGTAAGTGCCAGACGCCTACAACATATGTTCAGGTAGTGTCTTAAATAGTAGTATACGTATGTTTGTATAATGTTCAGGTAAGTTCCAGACGCCTACAACATATCTTCAGGTAGTGTCTTAAATAATATTAAACGTATGTTTTGTATAATGTTCAGGTAGGTTCCAGAGGCCTACAACTTATGTTCAGGTAGTGTCTTAAATAGTATTATACGTATGTTTTGTATAATGATCAGGTAAGTGCCAGACGCCTACAACTTATGTTCAGGTACCTGTCCTAAACGGTGTATGTTTTGTATATGGTTCAGGTAAGTGCCAGACGCCTACAACATATGTTCAGATAGTGTCTTAAATAGTATTATACGTACATTTTGTAATGTCCAGGTAAGTGTCAGACGCCTAAAACATATGTTCAGGTAGTGTCCGAAGTAGCATTATACGTATGTTTTGTATAAAGTTAAGGTTAGTTCCAGACGCCTACAACATATGTTCAGGAAGTGTCCTAAATAGTAGTATACGTATGTTTTGTATAATGTTCATGTAAGTGCCAGACGCCTACAACTTATGTTCATGTAGTGTCCTAAATAGTATTATACGTATGTTTTGTATATTGTTCAGGTAAGTGCCAGACGCCTACAACACATGCTCAGAGTGTCCTAAATAGTAGTATACGTATGTTTTGTATAATGTTCAGGTAAGTGCCAGACGCCTACAACATATGTTCAGGTAGTGTCCTATATAAATAGTATTATACGTATGTTTTGTATAATGTTCAGGTAAGTGCCAGACGACTACAACATATGTTCAGATTGTCCTAAATAGTATTTTACGTATGTTTTGTATAATGTTCAGGTAAGTGCCAGACGCCTACAACATATGTTCAGCTAGTGTCCTAAATTGTATTATAAGTATGTTATGTATAATGTTCAGGTAAGTGCCAGACGCCTACAACATATTTTCATGTAGTGTCCTAAATAGTATTATACGTATGTTTTGTATAATGTTCAGGTAAGTGCCAGAAGCCTACAACATATGTTCAGAATGTCCTAAATAGTATTATACTTATGTTTCGCACAATGTTCAGGTAAGTGCCAGACGCCTACAACATATGTTCAGGTAGTGTCCTAAATAAATAGTATTATACGTATGTTTTGTATAGTGTTGAGGTAAGTGCCAGACGCCTACAATATATGTTCAGAATGTCCTAAATAGTATTTTACGTATGTTTTGAATAATGTTCATGTAAGTGCCAGACACCTACAACATATGTTCAGGTAGTGTCCTAAATTGTATTATACGTATGTTTTGTATAATGTTCAGGTAAGTGCCAGACGCCTACAACATATTTCAGAGTGTCCTAAATAGTATCATACGAATGTTTTATATAATGTTCAGGTAAGTGCAGGACGCCTACAACATATGTTCAGGTAGTGTCCTAAATAAATAGTATTATACGTATGTTTTGTATAATGTTCAGGTAAGTGCCAGACGCCTACAACATATGTTCTGGTAGTGTCCTAAATTGTATTATACGTATGTTTTGTATAATGTTCAGGTAAGTGCCAGACGCCTACAACATATGTTCAGGTAGTGTCCTAAACAGTATTATACGTATGTTTTGTATAATGTTAAGGTAAGTGCCAGACGCCTACAACATATTTTCAGGTAGTGTTTTAAATAGTATTAAACGTATGTTTTGTATAATGTTCAGGTAAGTTTCAGACGCCTACAGCATATTTTCAGGTAGTGTATTAAATCAAAATAAACGTATGTTTTGTATAATGTTCAGGTAAGTTAATATATTACAAAATATTAAATGAATGTGTTAATTTTACAATATGCAAACTTGTTTAAGCCCAAATTAACCTTTTTATTTCATACCCCAGCCAACCCCGTTTTCAGTTCTAGGAGAAGGGGTTGAATGGGTATGCAAGTTAATACTCGGACAACGTAATGCGTTTCAGTCGGACAGTAGTGCGCGAAGTATGATAGCTATATTACGGATAAACACAATACATATTTTCATGGTATTTAACAAAAAATGAACTTGAATTTAATGTATACTGAAATGAAAAAGAAACGCATAATCAAAATATTGCCTATACTACACTATTATATACATCTAATTACACGTAATATTCGATTAGCAGTAGCATATTAAACATACAATAAATAGCGGAAATAACCATTATGCGTTTCTTTTTCTTTTCAGTATATTAACAAATGCCTTCATTATCTGAACAGTTATTTGGTTTCATAATAATTATTATTACATACATGCAATGTTTAAAAGTATGGTGTTCATTTCAGATAACCCAGCTTGTCACGGAATATCGGACTACAACAGTATGTTATTTAATTGTTCACGAACATTAAGAAGCCGTTTAACATTTATGCAATTACTTGTATCATGGTTGCTGACATTTTCTTTGTATTTGCACAGTTGTAAAATTTTAATTGAAAATAACACCTGTCAGAATAACTGGTTAACTACTAACTACAGTTATCGGAAGTTTGACTATGGCAGACAGATGAAATGGACATGCTACATTCTATATATTACAATTGTAAGAAAATAAAATCGTATCAGTGAAATAGTAATAATTGCTAAGATACCACTGATTTTAAACTTAACACGGCGTTGTCTGGTAACCAGTTGAAAATAACACCACCATGTGTTTAAATAGGGCTTTAACGTAAAATTTACTTGGCAATAAATACTAGTAAATTAACACAAACAACTTTAATATATGTGGCTTTAGATTAAATACCGCTTAAGCCGGTGCTAGGGGGCGTGAGAGGTTCTGCACGTTGTATTACGTCTCATGAACATCCTCAATAAAACAAAGTCTGCTACATTTCTCTAGATCTCTTGTTTGTGTTTCTTTCTTCCAAGGGATCCTATTTTCTGAATTTATTTTGCTATCTTGAATTTTTGGTCCAAAGACCTTCTTCAGGAGATGAATGTGCTTCAAAGCCTACATGTGCTTCAAAGCCTACATTGTGACTTTAGACTCTAAAAATACTCTTATCAAATATCTTCGTTATATTAATCCTTGTAATTTTTATTTGCTTCTATGCATGTTTTCGGTTTACTGTGGTCTTCGAATGCTACTTTTCCATTCCGACTTTTATATCTATGTTTATCTGGTCAGACTCTTACAGACAATGCGGAAGAGCAGCGATTTGTCTCCCCTGATAACTCTCCCCAAACAACCAGATCCAAAATTTGTTTCACCTTTGTTTTTATTGTTGTTTCGCCATATCTGCATTCACTTCAGTATCTAATTATAAACCTTTGCAAACTGTCTTTCTATTAAAGATACCCTTTCAAGTCATTGTTTAAAGTCATTTTGCTTAAAATGATACTTATTTATTCAAGGAATACTATTAAAATACATACCTTCTAATTGTAATACAATGATAAACACAGAGGAGATCAAATATCAGGATCAGGTTAACAACAGCAGAGAGTGCTGATATGGCTAGAAGGGAGATAATTTACAGGTCCCTGCTCGCTCCCATTACTGAACATTTATGGCAACATTTGTTTTTATTAAAGTAAAAAATTACAGTATGTATTGGCCTCTTATGTACAATAAAAATGAAATATTTTTCGGTAAACTTATCTGATCACTTATTTCAATTGGCTTTATGTTCATATAATTCTTTTTTTTTCTTATTTCAATTTCAGCATTGCTGACGCTTACCAAAACAGAAACATGCGTCGGAGTGGATACAGGTTGTTAAACAATTTTAAATATGTTTGTGGCATTAATTGAATACTTCTGAATATTTAATTAATTATACAATGAAAAAGACAAAATACACCATAAAGGGTGGTGAAGATAGGGTTACCGACTTGGAACGGTCAGTAGGCAATAAGGCCTACCGGTGAGCTTGAAGCGATTGTATGTGTACACAATCCTCGCTAGCATCCTGTGTTCAGCGCCCAAATAGAGAAGACAGTGTAAACAAAACAACATCCCATCAAAGGAATTCTCTAACAATAAATTCCAAATCCATAGAAACTTACAAAATAATCACTAAGATGTTGTTGTATACCAAATAAGAAACATCTCAGGATGTGTCCAGAATTGCCTTGAACAACTACAGCAGTTGTAGACAAAGTCGTCAGGAAACCAACCAAATCCCTTTAACTTACGCAGTTTATAGACCACATCTCCATAAAATAAGGGTTGTGATATTCCTAGTCACAAAAGAGTTTTACGGTTGGTGTTGTACTTCTCCAATAGGTTTTCGTTGAATTTTGAGAAAGAGCTACGTACTTTGTGATAACGAAAACCGTGCTGAAGAAGTTTACTTGTAATAACTTGATTTCGATCATTGAAGACTATAACATCATTACAATAATGAGCTGGGAGAAATATACCCCGTATGATAAGCACGAGGTACATCCCCATCCAGGTGTGGATAGTTAACGATGTCAAAGTTGAAGTCATCCCTCTTTAAAGCTTCAAACAGTCCTATTGATTTTCATACGCTTTATCATTGTTAATCTGTGTCTCTAAAAAATGCAGCTAAACGTATTTTGTTCAGTATATTACTACGTCGTCGTTATTTGCGACTGCCAAATTAATAATAGAAACAACGAAGGTATAAAATGTTTATAAATGATAAGGATGCCAAATTGTCACCATTTGGGGCTGTTTAATGTAATTAGGATAGTCAGTATAGAAGTATTTATTAGGTACCAAGTTAATATAATCGGGTTATATACTAGTTTCATAGAAACGAAGTACAGTTGTTGGAGCCCAGAAGTGTGCTTGGTGGTTTATTTTCTTGTTGGCCTGTTTTCTGCCAAGTCATTGAGTAGCGTTTTATGTTTGTCTTAAATCTTGTCTTGTCTTACCCTTAACGGTGTGTGCTCTAGTTGCTCTGGCTTCTGCCAAGTCACCAAATACTTTCTGTGTGGCTTTCTAGGCTTTTGTTTTTATATTCATATATACATGATCATGTATGTGCTATACTTATATTGCCTATTAATGCTGACTAGTTTGTTAGAGGATATAGCATTCCGTGGATTTCTTTATTTACCCTGTATCGTTTTATTGGGACGACAATAGGTAAGAGTCTTATACAGTCCTTGATACTAGAACTATCACTGAAGTAGATGTATACCGCCACATGTAAGTCAAACAAAGGGTCATACTTTTGTAATAAATTAAGCAATCAACGTGTGATGTAGATGGACTTTAGGACATCATTTGTAAAGTGTATATGAGAGGGCATACATTGAGATTATAGTATGCAGGACTCTTCTGCGACAAGGACTATCACAACCTGACTTCTATGGTGATGTGATTTACAAACTTCGTAAGATTCTTGGTCATGATCACTTTCATACTATCTTTGTTAATCTTGTTAAAAGGTTTATCAAAAGAGGTTATGACACTATCATTTTGCAACGTACTGCATGCTTGGTGGTGGACCCTTTTACAGTTCTCCACTACGCTTTCCTCTTTAATTGTACGATGACCGGACAGTCTGTGGACCCTATGATGACGCCTACCTAAATCCCATTAGGACGGTGGCGTTTGCTGTTTGTCCGCGGTCTTGTCTTGCAATTTCTATGATTCTTCTGCATTGTATTGTTCATTTGTATTGACTTTAACCTTTGAGATGTTCCCTATAGACAGTTTTGTTATATTTAGCCGAAAGTAATGCGCGCATGCTCAGTGTAGCTTCCGTCCAGAAATTTCCCGGTTACACCAGGAGTAAGGGAGTATGCCACGCAACGCTCCTGGAACTTATATGTAGAAAACTAATGACACGTCGCGAAATTTAAATAATCAAGACTACTTGTGACCATTTACACGACCATAATAATGTCATAATTTACAAATATTATTGCTTAAAATTTCATATGATTCTCATATGAGAATCATATGATTATCATATGAACTAAATTGCATATGATATTCATATGATAACTGTTTCATATGACGCAATAAAATTTGCTTTTATCAATGCGTATGGAGGCAAGCACATTTAAAGATGGCCATATGTATTAATTTGGAAGCTAATCGCCTTCCTCCTCCACAGGTAGATTGGATTGCAACCGAAAATTGTTGTCATGCGCGTAAAATGATTCGGCTGAATTAGGGTAGCACCACATGTTTGTAACCGCTGATGAATACCACAACATGTGCATTGATTCTCAAAGGAAACCATCTTGCGTACGTATTCGGTGTAATCGCGATGTGCAAAATAGGCAGGGGTTAAGTGCATAACTACTAAACAGTTTCGAAATATAAGTTCTGACGAACAACAAGAGAACTCCAATTTACGTTATTGTATTATATGTTCCGTTTCAGTACTGCCTCTACTCGACAGTGTCTATTCTCGTGGTGGTTACAGTTGCCGAACTGCAGCAATACAGTATTTGGCGAGTAGGTACCCATGTTTCCATTGATTGTATAAGGAAAAGTATGCACTATTATAGTATTAGTTTTAAATGTACTTTTAATACACCTATCATATTTGCAAGGTTGTTAGAATATATATAAATCATATGATATATTGTATACAACTATCTACTTCTCTTGAGGTCAGTTATTAAAACTATATATATATTCTTCCGAGGGAATGACTATTGACCCAAAACAGGGACTTAAAGGTCGCCTTAATAGCTGAAAAAAGTATGGCTACTAAATTATCTCGACGGCATTTATATGCCACCATAGATATATACTGAAAGGAAAAAGAAACGCATAATGGGTATTATTGCTATATATTGTGTGTTTAATATGCTACTGCTAATCGAATGATACAGGGCGACATTAGGCCTGTCCTTTCGGAAAGAAGGTTTAAACAGCACCGAACGCAGAAATGGTTATCCCTTTAAAGTTTACTTTTCGACAGAATGCGAATGTGACTCAAGCAGGTGAGCAAACATAGCTTTAAACTTTGCAATCTCTGAGCATTAAACATATGACTGAAATCGCTTGGAAATTTCAACATTCATGAATTTCGTGTAACAAAGTATACTTTGATTAAAATGTCATGACTACATGACAGAGTTGTCCTTTCTGTAATTAGTTGTAGCGCCCTTTTATACAAAACACATTGAGATAGATCTGGAATTAGGTGTATATAAAAGTGTAGTATATGCAGTTTTTTGATTATGCGTTTCTTTTGCCTTTTAATATATAATAACACAACTATTTAATTCCTTATAATTCAATGGTTAGAACTAGTTACTAATGACCCGAGAAAGGTACTATTGCATGAGGCGGTATTGGGGTCAGTAGTCACTCCCTCTTATAAATAGTTCTAACCCATTGAAGTATAAAGAATTAAATAGTTGTATACTGTTGACTTACACGTGACTGCATTCAAACCAATAAAAACTACGTGTTTAAAATGATATATCATAATAGGTACTGTTTGTGGCGCTTGTTTGTTGAAAGGAAATACTTTAATTTTTAGTCATAATTTAAATAGTTCATAAAAAAGTGAAACAGACTTTTTAGTTGTTAATACAAAAAAAACTTTACTTTTTAATATCGGTTGAGAAATAGATATTTAACATGCGAACGTTGATTTTGATAGGACATATTCAATGCAAAATGTTCCATCAACATTTAGAAAAATAGTATACCCAAAGTTGGTTTTAATGTGTTGGATATATAAATCGAAATTAAGTCATCCGAATGCATATGGTGTTTAAACGACGCATATAAAGAAACATTCTGGACAAAACACATTTTTGTCTACAACAACAGATGAATTTGATTCGAATTCCAAGATGCCACAGCAGTGTGTGTGTACTGGAACAAACGTACTACAGGAATACCATCATGTACAAAGTAAGTACACATTTAGCAAGAATAAAGAACATCAAATTGTTATTATATACAATCACATATAGTATATTGCTTTATTACATAACATGGCTTCTGGGAGTGTACTAAAGTCCGGATTTATTTCTCGTAATACACTATTGTATAACAGATGCAAAACTGTGTTTGTGCACAGTAAAACATGTAATCCCAATTGTTTGCATGGTATGTCATACGATACGTTCAGACTTCTTAAATATTTATCCTTATTTTAAATCTTACTTTATAAAATGCATGTTAGTAACGTTAGTAACGTTAAATCTAGTTGAAGGTGTCGCAATATTTGTAGTGTCAACGCGTTACAGCCGCATAACGTAGCCGAAGTCATGAAAACAACAAAACTACGTCATGATTTTTCTTGCAAATTGCGTCGTATACAAGGTAAAAATCACATCGTAGTCGTGTTATGTGATAAATAGAATCTTATATTCGTGACTGTGTATTATTGACTTTAATAAACTCGTTGGATAAAAAGATAGGATACTCGACAGAGCCTCGTTTCCTATCATTTTATCCAACTCGTTTATTAAAATCAATAATACACAATCACTCATGTAAGATCTTCTATTTATAAACCAAACTATTTAGAGAATAATATATCATTTGCAATACTCGAATACATACGACTTTACTTTATATTGGCCGTTTTGATGAATAATTATCAATTTCAAAGTTTTGTAAGAATAGTTTCTCCCTCTATTACAAATCTTAGTTGTAACTACATACTAAGTTTTGTTTGGTTTATAACAGTTTCTCCCTCTATTACTACATGTACGTTGTCAGACCAGTCAGGTAGTACTTCTAGGTGGTAGGATGCTGAAATTGTCCCATGAATAAAATCTAAAGTTTCTAGTTTGCATGTGTTTTTCCCAAGATTAGTTTTTATTTCATTATTAAATCTAACCTGATGTTAAAGTATTATGTCTAATGTCATGAATAGTACTTTACTGTGTTTATCAGGACTATTTCTTTGGAGAGTATGAGCCCAGAGAGTCGGTAGAGATGCGGTTTTGAAACATGTTTATTTCAAAATATCCACAGTGTGAATGAATGACGCGAAATGTTGAAGATATGGGACTGTTTGTGAGCCAAATGTGCGTACGTCACAGAAAAAAAGTTTATTGAAGCGAACGAATGTTGTGGAACTTGTGACTGATCTCCGAACATAGCTTATTTTGCATTGTGTTCAATGGGCTGACGTTAACCGGTCTCACACCGTACGTGAGCATTTCACAGGTTCTATACACACGCCTTCGTACGTGCGTGCACATTTCACGCACATTTGCATGTGTGTGCAGTATATCATATTTACTTATTTATATGTTCAGGTATAAGAGAGGGATACGATCGTTGCTATAACAGAGATACTCAGTACACAGGTAAGCAAATGATCGCAATATACTCATTATTTGCAAAAATGTGAAAAGTGAGAATCATAGCTCTTATGGTTTTATAATTATTTATTTACCTATTATAGAGCTATGCATCCACCTGTTCGATATTTAGGTACAGTATGCGGACATTTCCAGTACGCTATTTTAGCGAGGTTTCCGAAAAAATAAATAATACAATGCCTGCCTAATCAACTACCACAGGCATTATATCACCAATTCCCACATGGTTTATATGTGTGATTATTGCCTATTGCAATCGAATCACCATTTATTTTCGCTGGACAACCATGTTTATATTTTGGGCCGAGGACGAATGGTCTCGGGGCGAATCAAATAGGTGTGACGTCATCCACCTTTTTCATTTCCGTTCCGCTGCTGAAGCAACGTGAATTTCCGCTATATATTGTATGTACAATATGCTGCTGGTAATCGAATGGTACATGGCTACGTAAGACTAAGACAACACGTAACACAGCAAATAGTATTTCTGCGAAGTTTCATTATTGACAGAGTACGCGTTTGTCGAAAACATAACACTTTACGTTAAATACAGTACTGAACTGGCTCAATTTTTCAAAGAAGAACTTCAACATTAATGAATTTCTTGTTACAACGTGTACTGTGATTAAAACGTCTACATTATCATAGTTGTGTCCTTTCTCTAACTAACTGCAACTCTTTTTTTTACAAAACTTCTTGGGATTTCCTTTGAATATATATAGAATTAAGTGTGCAGTTTAGACGATATATAGCGGAAATTTCCTGTCGCGTTTCTTTTTCCGTTCAGTATATAAAAATAATCGTTACGGATTGGTTACTTACTAAAGAGGTTTTAAATGTCAAATCAATGATGCTCGCGACGCCATGACAAAAGCGACCATACCTTCCAACAACACAATTATAATTATTAAAAAAGGAGGGAAAACCTGCATAGTTTCTTCGTTTGCTTTTTAGAATTGTATGTTATATACATAAACATCCATGTTGAAAAACATATACATAAACACCAGCATTACCACATTGAAGATGGTGATGTCACTGTTTTGTTTTTGATAAGTTCCCGTTCCGGTGGTAAGTTTACTATTGATATTTATTATATATTTTCCAGTGAAATAGTGGATTTTATTATTAAAATTAAAGCTTATATTTTCATCGTTTATATTTTCACCTGTGGGCCATATCAGCTTATATTTTCGCTGATATTTTCCACTGCTGGAACTACTTTTTTAAATGTCTGAACAAACCCATGTCCCATGTCAAGAATCCTAATAACCTATTTGTAATTCTTCAAAGTTGTTACTACTTATAGTAAAAATCAAACCACTTTAAAGACGATTTCTTTCTTATTCAACCCATTTCCCCGTAACGTGCCTCTATTTCATAGTTAACACGTGACGTCGCTAATGTTTACGTTCATGACGTCAATGCTCTAAACGTCAACTTTGTGGTATTGTTTAAGGAAATAAACTTCGTTTATCACAATGTTGATGTTTTATTATCTTTGCAATGGCAAACAACATTACTTACTATTATGTCAGACGTTTACCCACAATGGAAAGCGCAGAAAAGCGGTACGAAAGAAACAGTTGACGGTTTCCGCACCGAATTGGCAAAGTAATATTCGCCATTTTGTTTTTGTGTATTGAAGGTATGAGGAAATCATCTCAAATGTTCACGTCGCGAAACGTAGACATGGGCTCATGGCTAGTTTAAACATATTCATTTTACATCGATTGCGAAACAAGTTTTTACAACTTAGATAAATTCCTCTCGATGGCTTTCTGGGTAGAATCAGTACTAAGCAATGTGGATTAAGTATCTTGCTGAAGGATAAATAACGTGGCCGCGGCGAGGATCAAACCCACGACCTCTCGATCTGAAGTTCTGCACTCTACCACTGGACCACGCACTCCACATGAGCTCATGTCTGCGGAGAATTGACCAATGAAACCCCGAGAGTTTTCTTTGCAGTATGACAAGTAGTTTACTCATAAACTATATTCCTCAGTGATAGATTATAAATCATACATTAAATATATAGTTTTTGAAAATTATCTAAACACGCAATACAATTATCATGATCGGTCGTTTAAATAGAAGTTCGAAACGTTGCCATACGATGATAGTCATTGGTGTTGTTAAATAAGCAGTTACTTGCCGTCCCTTATTAAATGTAATAAACGTACATTTAAGTGACGTTAACCGGGAACAGTCCAAAATGTTGCGTTATTTTTCGCTGGCATGAAGCCGGCGAATATATTTGTGCTTATGTTTGATAAGTGTACTGAACGGAGAAGTAATTAATGGGAACATTTGTATTTTGTACTACTAAAGTACTATTTTTAACAAATATCCTGATACGGAATTGACATTACATTAAACTGTTATACAATGTATTACAGCTATCTACAACAGCTTCTTTATTCACCGAGGGGACCAACATGTGCCATCCTGTAGGACTCACCATACATGTAAGTTAGGGTTAAGTGGCTATCCTCGTAGTATTATCATCTAAGAAATGTAACTCTTTAACATCATAAGAAGGTAATTATCGTGATAGTCTAAAGTAAGAAACATATTAAATCCGATATGCAATTGTATTTTTTTGCACGACGTAGAAACGTTTTACTTCACGTTTGACCTCACAGGGAAATGAGGGTAATCTGAATTGAAAAGTTGAACGACTATTGCAAGATAATTGACAAAAAAGAGACCTGGGTATTAATGTATCTGTTTAAACGTGACTGCGTTATTAAGTAATAGAGTATGATCCCGTAGAGTTGGTTGATTTAAAATTCGAAATGGGCGTAGCCCATGGAGGTGTTTAAACCAAACAACGAGATGAGACCATACGCTGTTTGTTTTGTAGCATGTCCATTTCAGCTGCCTGCCAAACTTTAACTTCCAATAACTGGTGGTAAGAGTACACCATTTAATCCGAAATTTGCTATTTCCAATTAAACGATTTACACCTGTGTTAATACAAAGGGAATTTCAGTGACCAAACTACAAATAAAATCGTATTCTTATTTTACAAAGATATTGCAATTTGTGAATTGTAAGAATCTAGTGTTGTGATTTAATTTCGATTTAAATTAACATACATATGTTAATGAAACAAAACATGGTAATGGAACTTTAAATGATCCTTCCCAGTTAATGTTTATTCGAATAAATTTAAGCGGTCATAATACCCGTGAGGATACTACAAATACATATAAACTTACGCTATTCTACGCGTATCCGGAACCAGGGCCTAGGAAAAACAGGACGTTTGAACTCTCCCTTCACGTTGGGGCGATTTTGACGAGACTTTGAGAGATTCTATGACACTTTATGAAACGTATTTTGTAGTCTCTATCATCAAGACACACTCAAGCTGACTGCGAACGCTAGCGAGCGTCTGGACTCGAGGTTCATTAAAATGTTTGACCGATTGACGGAGCCGAACGTCAAAACTGACTACGACATGCAAAGTGCACGGAAAGCGCAACATTAGTTCCAGTGGGATGTGTGTATTTCCTTATTAAATATACAATAAACTTCGGTTTTTTTTTTTGGTAGTTTCTAAAACTAAGGTATAATCTATATTATAAAATGATGTTTGAAATTTTATTTTTCCGCTGACTTTTGTGTTTGTGATGTTTATTTTGCCTTTTATTCATCTTTAAAACTTGTTATTTGTTTCTGTGTGTGTGTTTGTGGTTGACTGTTGTCATTGAATACTACTTTTCGTGTTCGATTTTTATATGTACTTTTGTTTGGGGCATATTATTATTACATAAGTTTGCGCGTAACATCGCGTAAATGTTGACCCCGTCGTGACGTGAGGGTGATTCCCATAACAAACTGAAGTTGACCAATCAGCGGATGATGCCAGGTTTTTGGCAAACCTCATTTTGATGTCACACACTTTAAAGAAGCTTTACTCCAGACCATCGTATGGACTTCCATTTAGAGAAGTCTCACGAGAGGTCTGTATGATCGATATTTCGTATTTTCAAGTTAATTAAATGTTTATTTCTTACTTTTAAGTTTGGAGAAACAGCATATGACGTCAAACAGTATAACTGTTGGATCAGTAATTGACGCTGTCAAACCCAAATTACATGTTAACGTCGACTTTATGTGCTTGAAAAGACACGCGAAAAATATTTGGCTAATCGCTAGGAGCGCTTTATTGGCCGAGACTAATGCCGATAACAACAGCTATACATTTTTGAATATTTTGTTATTCACAAATAAAATGGTATTCGTTTTCTATGACGTCATTTATACTACGTTTACGCTCATTAATACGTATTCCTGTGGCTTATGCCAACTAAGGCCGTATGAAGGGACTGCACTGTTACTATTTTTACATATAGCTCAATGTTTACATGATGATTTTGAAAAAGTATATAATATATTTGTGAGACGATTTACTTATTATTGTGCTCATTCATAATAACAGTGAAATTGGATTTTTGGACTAAATCGGAAATATTGGAAAATAATTTGGACTGAAAGGACAATTAACATTTGGATTAAAGAGACACATATTGTTTTGGATTAAAGAGACACTTACTGTTCTGGATTAAAGAGACACTTGCCATCGTGAAATAAAGGAACATTGGATAATTGTATTCGGACTTAATTAAAAAATTGGATATTAATGAAAAACTGGATTGATGTATTCTGTAAGTTAATATTTTATGTAAATAAATATGTAAGTTATATTTTTGTGTTGCTGGTTTTGTTTCCTTTCTCATTACATTTAAAACGCGTAAAACTATATAAACAAAATGACCGTTAGCCACACGTGTTGATGTATAATTTGCGTTTCATGCTTGTAATTTACCATACATATGAAGGTTTTATGACTGCTTTCATTTAAATAAATTATAGATGGAGCAAGCGGTTAAATGGCATTGCAAAACGTTTATGATAGCTGTGATTTTGAAATTCGTTTTGGCGGGAAGCTAAGGCGCGTCATGCTAGGATGACGTAAGCAATATGGAAACCTTCGAGTTATATTCGAGTTATGCTTCAAAGATGTGAATAGACCAATTTACGAAAATGAGAAAAATGATCCTATAGAAATCATAGCACCCAAACGCAATGTCATCTTTGATTCACAACGTACCACAAACAAAGAGCAAATTAACTAAAATGCAAAGAAAATTACAATACACAACACAAATAGTGGCGAAACTGGGTTACCGAAGCCGTGTTTGCCTAGATATTATTGTTTTGAAACTAATTCTTTAACGGTGTGACGAAGCCGTACATTGTAGATACACGTTGTCTATTATACTTTAAATGTACGTGTATAAATCACGCATATCTGCTACATACAGCAATAAAAACGATGAAAAATCTCCACTGCTTTTAGAGACAATACCTATTGCTCGGGGTGCTTGTTTCAGCCAAACGTTTTTTGGACTTTTCAGACAAAATTCATCTAGTACCTAAATAAGTTGTATATCAGCATATCAGTGAAACAGATATTTTTAGTGGTAGATCAAAATACATGACTTTTCAAAATCGGTTGAGAAATAAAAAGCTAAAGTTATTTTTTATGGCATTTTCATTGCAAAATTCTGCTGCATGTTTTTTTGTTTTTAGAGTTTTTATTAAAAAATGGTTTTAGATTGTTGTATATTCGTAAATAAAGACACCCTGAAAGTTTTATAGCAAATATGAAGGCTAACGGAAGTTATTTGAAATTTCTTAATTTTCTACTGTCCCACCAACAAGGAATTTACATGGAAAAAGCCGTATCAAAAATCATTTGGGCTGTAAAATATTTATTTCTCAACCGATTTTCAAAACTAAGGTATTTATATTATAATGATATATAACTGATGAATGTATTATTTAAATTGCTCAAGCTACTGCAGCAAAACCTTTGGCTGAAACAAGCGCTCCGAACAATGGGGGGTTTATTTGTGTGCTCCCAGAATCTAAGTTTGCTCATGATGACGTATTATCAGGCAAGACATGACATGTCAGAAAAGAAAACATGTTGTGTTTCATTTATAGATATCGTACGTCTGTGGTTGCGTTAGTTCATAATTAATCTGCTTCTACATGTTTTATTTCATAATGAACTCAAAGTGTGGGACGATCTAAATCGTGTTAGCATAGGTGGTATTAATGGTGGGACCTCGTGCCAGAAGGATCTTGTACAACACTTGGGATGTAAGACATTTCATATTTTGTTATCAAGGAGTCAAACTAAGAATGGCGAGAATAGAAAATAGTCATGAATTGAATATCGTAAAGAAATTGAACAATCTATCAAGCATACAATTAAATTCATGCCAATTACATGTTGTGTTTTTTCAGTTTTGCATTGCCATTAAAACATAGATTTAAAACTATTATCGGAGTTTTATAATCAAAGTAGTATTATGCAAACACAATTTGATTTGAATTGTTCAAGTAAGTATTATAATGATTTTTCAAATTATTCAAGTTATATAGAAAACAATAACTGAATGCCGCGAAGTTCGATTGCCGAGTCTGCGCTCATTACGTGGTTCCGCCTTAATTCCATTAAGCGATGGGATAACATATTATCGGGATTATATAACGGATATTTCGACAATAAAACACGTTTAAAAACATTTTTTACTGAAAAAATGCGATAACCTGTTAAAAATTACCTATTCGATGTTTTAATTTTAAAATACGCAAACTGTTTTAGCCGAAATTAAGGTTTTATTTCATACCCAGCCAACGCGGTTTTCGCTTTTCGGAAAACGGGTTGGATTGGGTATAACGTTAATACTCGGACCACGTAATGTCAAACTTATAGGATCAACCTCGTTACGAATATTACATCGCTGTAAACGTTTACGTCATGAATGTGTTCACACATCCTAATTTAATGTTTGATAAGCAGTTAAAAGTTTGACATTCATGAGAAATGAAAAAAACCAAATGAAACAAATAACAAGATGACCGTTATCTTATTATTCTCCATTCAACACTATACATTTTTCAATTTCGATTGTGCTCTCTTAGTGGAACGCAAACTCTGTAAGTGAAGAGTATTAACCATATACTCCATACCCCATCCAGCCCCTTTTTTCAAGAAGCGAAAACGGGGTTGGCTGGGGTATGAAATAAAACCTTAATTTTGGCTTAAAAAGTTTGCGTTTTGTAAACTGAGTTGCACAATACACGGAAGTATACAGTGTTCAACCGTTGACCACGCCTGAATTCTCCACACGTTATCTTAGTACCGCGGTTTGTTACAATCATTTCTATAAGGTTGGTTTTAAAATCATCAATATATTTTAATTAAACGTTATTGTTTTGATTTTAGTCTAGATATATATCATACAGAGCAAGAGTTTCTAAAAATTCGAGATCAAACTTTAAGATAGAATTCCGGTAATTATAACAAGAACTTTTAAAGATATTCCTACACGACATAAGGATATTATTTCAAACATGTTTTAAACACATATGAACTTTTTTGCAGACGCCTTCGAACATACGGCAGACCCATGTACATGTTCAGGTAAGTGCCAGACGTCTACAACTTCTGTTCAGGTAGTGTCCTAAATAGTATTATACGTATGTTTTATATTATGTTCAGGTAAGTGCCAGACGCCTACAACATATCTTCAGGTAGTGTCCTAAATAGTATTATACGTATGTTTTGTATAATGTTCAGGTAAGTTCCTGACGCCTACAACATATGTTCAGGTAGTGTCCTAAATAGTATTATACGTATGTTTTGGATAATGTTCAGGTAAGTTCCAGACGCCTACAACATATGTTCAGGTAGTGTCCTAAATAGTATTATACGTATGTTTTGTATAATGTTCAGGTAAGTGCCAGAGGCCTACAACATATTTTCAGGTAGTGTCCTAAATAGTATTATACGTATGTTTTGGATAATGTTCAGGTAAGTTCCAGATGCCTACAACATATGTTCAGGTAGTGTCCTAAATAGTATTATACGTATGTTTTGTATAATGTTTAGTTAAGTTCCAGACTCCTACAACTTATGTTCAGGTAGTGTCCTAAATAGTATTATACGTATGTTTTGTATAATGTTCAGGTAAGTGCCAGACGCCTACAACTTATGTTCAGGTAGTGTCCTAAATAGTAATATACGTATGTTTTGTATAATGTTCAGGTAAGTGCCAGACGCCTACAACTATCTTCAGGTAGTGTCCTAAATAGTATTAAACGTATGTTTTGTGTATTGTCCAGGTAAGTGCCAGACGCCTGAAACATATGTTCAGGTAGTGTCCGAAGTAGTATTATACGTATGTTTTGTATAATGTTCAGGTAAGTGCCAAACGCCTGCAACATATGTTCAGGTAGTGTCCTTAATAGTATTTTACGTATCTTTTGGATAATGTTCAGGTAAGTTCCAGACGCCTACAACATATGTTCAGGTAGTGTCCTAAATAGTATTATACGTATGTTTTGTATAATGTTCAGGTAAGTGCCAGACGCCTACAACTATCTTCAGGTAGTGTCCCAAATAGTATTATACGTATGTTTTGTGTATTGTCCAGGTAAGTGCCAGACGCCTGAAACATATGTTCAGGTAGTGTCCGAAGTAGTATTATACGTATGTTTTGTATAACGTTCAGGTAAGTGCCAAACGCCTGCAACATATGTTCAGGTAGTGTCCTAAATAGTATTTTACGTATCTTTTGGATAATGTTCAGGTAAGTTCCAGACGCCTACAACATATGTTCAGGTAGTGTCCTAAATAGTATTATTCGTATGTTTTGTATAATGTTCAGGTAAGTACCAGACGCCTACACTTATGTTCAGGTAGTGTCCTAAATAGTAGTATACGTATGTTTTGTATATTGTTCAAGTAAGTGCCAGACGCCTACAACTTATTTTCAGGTACCTGTCCTAAACGGTGTATGTTTTGTATATGGTTCAGGTAAGTGCCAGACGCCTACAACATATGTTCAGGTAGTGTCCTAAATAGTATTATACGTATGTTTTGAATAATGTTCAGTTAAGTTCCAGACGCCTACAACTTATGTTCAGGTAGTGTCCTAAATAGTATTATACGTATGTTTTGTATAATGTTCAGGTAAGTGCCAGACGCCTACAACTTATGTTCAGGTACCTGTCCTAAACAGTGTATGTTTTGTATATGGTTCAGGTAAGTGCCAGACGCCTACAACATATGTTCAGGTAGTGTCCTAAATAGTATTATACGTATGTTTTGTATAATGTTTAGTTAAGTTCCAGACGCCTACAACTTATGTTCAGGTAGTGTCCTAAATAGTATTATACGTATGTTTTGTATAATGTTCAGGTAAGTGCCAGACGCATACAACTTATGTTCAGGTAGTGTCCTAAATAGTAGTATACGTATGTTTTGTATAATGTTCAGGTAAGTGCCAGACGCCTACAACATACCTTCAGGTAGTGTCCTAAATAGTATTATACGTATGTTGTTTATAATGTTCAGGTAAGTGCCAAACGCCTGCAACATATGTTCAGGTAGTGTCCTAAATAGTATTTTACGTATCTTTTGGATAATGTTCAGGTAAGTGCCAGACGCCTACAACTATCTTCAGGTAGTGTCCTAAATAGTAGTATACGTATGTTTTGTGTATTGTCCAGGTAAGTGCCAGACGCCTGAAACATATGTTCAGGTAGTGTCCGAAGTAGTATTATACGTATGTTTTGTATAACGTTCAGGTAAGTGCCACACGCCTGCAACATATGTTCAGGTAGTGTCCTAAATAGTATTTTACGTATCTTTTGGATAATGTTCAGGTAAGTTCCAGACGCCTACAACATATGTTCAGGTAGTGTCCTAAATAGTATTATTCGTATGTTTTGTATAATGTTCAGGTAAGTACCAGACGCCTACACTTATGTTCAGGTAGTGTCCTAAATAGTAGTATACGTATGTTTTGTATATTGTTCAAGTAAGTGCCAGACGCCTACAACTTATTTTCAGGTACCTGTCCTAAACGGTGTATGTTTTGTATATGGTTCAGGTAAGTGCCAGACGCCGACAACATATGTTCAGGTAGTGTCCTAAATAGTATTTTACGTATCTTTTGGATAATGTTCAGGTAAGTTCCAGACGCCTACAACTTATGTTCCGGTTGTGTCCTAAATAGTGTTATACTCATGTTTTGTATAATGTTCAGGCTAGTGCCAGACGCCTACAACCTATGTTCAGGTAGTGTCCTAAATAGTATTATACGTATGTTTTGTATAATGTTCAGGTAAGTACCAGACGCCTACCCTTATGTTCAGGTAGTGTCCTAAATAGTATTATACGTATGTTTTGTATATTGTTCAGGTAAGTGCTAGACGCCTACAACATATGTTCAGGTAGTGTCTTAAATAGTATTATAGGTATGTTTTGTATAATGTCCAGGTAAGTGCCAGACGCCTAAAACATATGTTCTGGTAGTGTCCGAAGTAGTATTATACGTATGTTTTGTGTAATGTTCAGGTAAGTGCCAGACGCCTACAACATATGTTCAGGTAGTGTACTATATTGTATTATATGTATGTTTTGTATAATGTTCAGGTAAGTGCCAAACGCCTACAACATATGATCAGGTAGTGTCCTAAATGGTATTATACGTATGTTTTGTATAATGTTCAGGTAAGTGCCAGACGCCTACAACATATGTTCAGGTAGTGTCCTAAATTGTATTATACGTATGTTTTGTATAATGTTCAGGTAAGTGCCAGACGCCTACAACATATGTTCAGGTAGTGTCCTAAACAGTATTATACGTATGTTTTGTATAATGTTAAGGTAAGTGCCAGACGCCTACAACATATGTCCAGGTAGTGTCTTAAATAGTAGTATACGTATGTTTTGTATAATTTTCAGGTAAGTTCCAGACGCCTACAACATATCTTCAGGTAGTGTCTTAAATAATGTTAAACGTATGTTTTGTAGAATGTTCAGGTATGTTCCAGAGGCCTACAACTTATGTTCAGGTAGTGTCTTAAATAGTATTATACGTATGTTTTGTATAATGATCAGGTAATTGCCAGACGCCTACAGCTTATGTTCAGATACCTGTCCTAAACGGTGTATGTTTTGTATATGGTTCAGGTAAGTGCCAGACGCCTACAACATATGTTCAGGTAGTGTCTTAAATAGTATTATACGTACATTTTGTATAATGTCCAGGTAAGTGCCAGACGCCTAAAACATATGTTCAGATAGTGTCCGAAGTAATATTATACGTATGTTTTGTATTATGTCCAGGTAAGTGCCAGACGCCTAAAACATATGTTCAGGTAGTGTCCGAAGTAGTATTATACGTATGTTTTGTATAATGTTAAGGTAAGTTCCAGACGTCTACAACATATGTTCAGGTAGTGTCCTAAATAGTAGTATACGTATGTTTTGTATAATGTTCAGGTAAGTGCCAGACGCCTACAACTTATGTTCATGTAGTGTCCTAAATAGTAGTATACGTATGTTTTGTATATTGTTCAGATAAGTGCCAGACGCCTACAACACATGTTCAGAGTGTCCTAAATAGTAGTATACGTATGTTTTGTATATTGTTCAGGTAAGTGCCAGACGCCTACAACATATGTTCAGGTAGTGTTCTAAATAAATAGTATTATACGTATGTTTTTGTATAATGTTCAGGTAAGTGCCAGACTACTACAACATATGTTCAGATTGTCCTAAATAGTATTTTACGTATGTTTTGTATAATGTCCAGGTAAGTGCCAGACGCCTAAAACATATGTTCTGGTAGTGTCCGAAGTAGTATTATACGTATGTTTTGTATACTGTTCAGGTAAGTGCCAGACGCCTAGAACATATGTTCAGGTAGTGTCCTATATTGTATTATACGTATGTTTTGTATAATGTTCAGGTAAGAGCCAGACGCCTACAACATATGATCAGGTAGTGTCCTAAATTGTATTATACGTATGTTTTGTATAATGTTCAGGTAAATGCCAGACGCCTACAACATATGTTCAGGTAGGGTCCTAAACAGTATTATACATATGTTTTGTATAATGTTAAGGTAAGTGCCAGACGCCTACAACATATGTTCAGGTAGTGTCTTAAATAGTAGTATACGTATGTTTTGTATAATGTTCAGGTAAGTTCCAGACGCCTACAACATATCTTTAGGTAGTGTCTTAAATAATGTTAAACGTATATTTTGTATAATGTTCAGGTAGGTTCCAGAGGCCTACAACTTATGTTCAGGTAGTGTCTTAAATAGTATTATACGTATGTTTTGTATAATGATCAGGTAAGTGCCAGACGCCTACAACTTATGTTCAGGTACCTGTCCTAAACGGTGTATGTTTTGTATATAGTTCAGGTAAGTGCCAGACGCCTACAACATATGTTCAGTTAGTGTCCTAAATAGTATTATACGTACATTTTGTATAATGTCCAGGTAAGTGCCAGACGCCTAAAACATATGTTCAGGTAGTGTCCGAAGTAATATAATACGTATGTTTTGTATAATGTCCAGATAAGTGCCAGACGCCTAAAACATATGTTCAGGTAGTGTCCGAAGTAGTATTATACGTACATTTTGTATAATGTCCAGGTAAGTGCCAGACGCCTTAAACATATGTTCAGGTAGTGTCCGAAGTAGTATAATACGTATGTTTTGTATAATGTCCAGGTAAGTGCCAGACGCCTAAAACATATGTTCAGGTAGTGTCCGAAGTAGTATTATACGTATGTTTTGTATAATGTTAAGGTAAGTTCCAGACGCCTACAATATATGTTCAGGTAGTGTCCTAAATAGTAGTATACGTATGTTTTGTATAATGTTCAGGTAAGTGCAAGACTCCTACAACTTATGTTCATGTAGTGTCCTAAATAGTATTATACGTATGTTTTGTATATTGTTCAGGTAAGTGCCAGACGCCTACAACACATGTTCAGAGTGTCCTAAATAGTAGTATACGTATGCTTTGTATAATGTTCAGTTAAGTGCCAGACGCCTACAACATATGTTCAGGTAGTGTCCTAAATAAATAGTAGTATACGTATGTTTTGTATAATGTTCAGGTAAGTGCCAGACGACTACAACATATGTTCAGATTGTCCTAAATAGTATTTTACGTATGTTTTGTATAATGTTCAGGTAAGTGCCAGACGCCTACAACATATGTTCAGGTAGTGTCCTAAATTGTATTATAAGTATGTTTTGTATAACGTTCAGGTAAGTGCCTGACGCCTACAACATATTTTCATGTAGTGTCCTAAATAGTATTATACGTATGTTTTGCACAATGTTCAGGTAAGTGCCAGACGCCTACAACATATGTTCAGGTAGTGTCCTAAATAAATAGTATTATACGTATGTTTTGTATAATGTTCAGGTAAGTGCCAGACGCCTACAATATATGTTCAGAGTGTCCTAAATAGTATTTTACGTATGTTTTGTATAATATTCAGGTAAGTGCCAGACACCTACAACATATGTTCAGGTAGTGTCCTAAATTGTATTATACGTATGTTTTGTATAATGTTCAGGTAAGTGCCAGATCCCTACAACATATTTCAGAGTGTCCTAAATAGTATTATACGTATGTTTTATATAATGTTCAGGTAAATGCAGGACGCCTACAACATATGTTCAGGTAGTATCCTAAATAAATAGTATTATACGTATGTTTTGTATAATGTTCAGGTAAGTGCCAGACGCCTACAACATATGTTCAGAGTGTCCTAAATAGTATTATACGTATGTTTTGTATAATGTTCAGGTCAGTGCCAGACGCCTACAACATATGTTCAGGTAGTGTCCTAAATAAATAGTATTATACGTATGTTTTGTATAATGTTCAGGTTAGTGCCAGACGCCTACAACATATGTTCAGAGTGTCCTAAATAGTATTTTACGTATGCTTTGTTATATGTTCAGGTAAGTGCCAGACGTCTACAACATATGTTCAGGTAGTGTCCTAAATTGTATTATACGTATGTTTTGTATAATCTTCAGGTAAGTGCCAGACGCCTACAACATATGTTCAGGTAGTGTCCTAAATAGTATTATACGTTTGTTTTGTATAATGTTCATGTAAGTGCCAGACGCCTACAACATATGTTCAGGTAGTGTCCTAAATTGTATTATACGTATGTTTTGTATAATGTTCAGGTAAGTGCCAGACGCCTACAACATATGTTCAGGTAGTGTCCTAAACAGTATTATACGTATGTTTTGTATAATGTTCAGGTAAGTGCCAGACGCCTACAACATATGTTCAGGTAGTGTCTTAAATAGTATTATACGTATGTTTTGTATAATGTTCAGGTAAGTTCCAGACGCCTACAACTTATGTTCAGGTAGTGTCTTAAATAGTATTATACGTATGTTTTGTATAATGTTCAGGTAAGTGCCAGACGCCTACAACTTATGTTCAGATTCCTGTCCTAAACGGTGAATGTTTTGTATATTGTGCAGGTAAGTGCCAGACGCCTACAACATATGTTCAGGTAGTGTCTTAAATACTATTATACCTATGTTTTGTATAATGTCAGGTAAGTGCCAGAAACCTACAACATATGTTCAGTTAGTGTCTTAAATAGTATTATACGTATGTTTTGTATAATGTTCATGTAAGTTCCAGACGCCTACAACATATCTCCAGGTAGTGTCTTAAATAGTATTAAACGTATGTTTTGTATTATGTTCAGGTTAGTTCCAGAGGCCTACAACTTATGTTCAGGAAGTGTCTTAAATAGTATTCTACGTATGTTTTGTATAATCTTCAGGTAAGTTCCAGACGACTACAACTGATGTTGAGGTAGTGTCTTAAATAGTATTATACGTATGTTTTGTATAATGTTCAGGTAAGTGCCGGGCGCCTACAACATATGTTAATGTACCTGTCCTTAAGGGTATATGTTTTGTATATTGTTCAGGTAAGTGCCAGATGCCTACAACATATGTTCAAGTAATGTCTTAAATACTATTATACGTATGTTTTGTATAATGTCAGGTAAGTGCCAGACGCCTACAACATATGTTCATGTGGTGTCTTAAATAGTCTTATAAGTATGTTTTGTATAATGTTCAGGTAAGTTCCAGACGCCTACAACTTATGTTGAGGTAGTGTCTTAAATAGTGTTATACGTATGGTTTGTATAATGTTCAGTTAAGTGCCAGACGCCTACAACATATGTTCAGGTACGTGTCCTAAACATTATTATACGTCTGTTTTGTATAATGTTCAGGTAAGTTCCAGACGCCTACAACATATGTTCAGGTAATGTCTTAAATATTAGTATACGTATGTTTTGTATAATTTTCAGGTAAGTGCCAGACGCCTACAACTTATGTTCAGGTAGTGTCCTAAATAGTATTTTATGTATGTTTTATATAATATTCAGGTAAGTGCCAGACGCCTACAACTTATGTTCAGGTAGTGTCCTAAATAGTATTATACATATGTTTGGTGTAATGTTCAGGTAAGTGCCAGACGCCTATAACTTATGTTCAGGTAGTGATCTAGATAGTATTTTACCGTATGTTTTTTATAATGTTCAGGTAAGTGCCAGACGCCTACAACATATGTTCAGGTAGTGTCCTAAATAGTATTAAACATATGTTTTTTATAATGTTCAGGTAAGTGCCAGACGCCTACAACATATATTCAGGTAGTGTCCTAAATAATATTTTACGTATGTTTTGTATAATGTTCAGGTAAGTGCCTACAACGCCTACAACATATGTTCAGGTAGTGTCCTAAATTGTATTATACGTATGTTTTTTATAATGTTCAGGTAAGTGCCAGACGCCTACAACATATGTTCAGGTAGTGTCCTAAATAGTATTATACATATGTTTTGTATAATGTTCATGTAAGTACCAGACGCCTACAACATATATTCAGGTAATGTCCTAAATAGTATTTTACGTATGTTTTGTATAATGTTCAGGTAAGTGCCAGACGCCTACAACATATGTTCATGTAGTGTCCTAAATAGTATTTTACGTATGTTTTGTATAATGTTCAGGTAAGTGCCAGACGCCTACAACATATGTTCAGGTAGTGTCCTAAATAGTATTATACGTATGTTTTGTATAATGTTCAGGTAAGTGCCAGACGCCTACAACATATGTTCAGGTAGTGTCCTAAATAGTATTTTACGTATGTTTTGTATAATGTTCAGGTAAATGCCAGACGCCTACAACATATGTTCAGGTAGTGTCCTAAATAGTATTTTACGTATGTTTTGTATAATGTTCAGGTAATTGCCAGACGCCTACAACTTATTTTCAGGTAGTGTCCTAAGTAGTATTATACGTATGTTTTGTAAAATGTTCAGGTAAGTGCGAGAGCCTTCTTCTTATGTTCAAGTAGTGTCCTAAATATACTCCTCAAAATTTGCTAAGGATCACTTTTATTCTTCCATATAATTTTATTAGAAATTACTTCACTATAACGATATAAATTTCTTTGAAACTTCCACACTTCCACTATTTGAATCAAGTCATGAAATCACATGAGCATACACTGCCCTAAATAATTTCATGTAAAATTAGCAGATTTTGAGTAGTATAGTATTATACGTATGTTTTGTAGAATGGAAATCTAGTTGTTGCGTTATTATCATCAATTTCATCAAATTAGCAAAAATGAATTTTCAGTTTCGCAGGAAGGACTCAGCCCAGTTCACAATCTTGAATACACTTAAGCATTATTTAACGTGTACAGCATGTTTTTCTTTAAGTGAAACCAACAGGACATATACATAGTACGGCCTCACATGACCCGTGCACAAAGTTCACCAGCTACAATGGTATGTACATTTTTGAGTTTTCCATTTGAAAAAAAAATGAAAATCTTTCAAGAAAAAAAATCGACAAGAACTTATGGATTCCTGATTTAACAGCAATTTGTATTGAAAAAAAAAAAGCTGAAAAAAAGGAAGAATCATTATGTTTGATAGTAACTTTAAGTCATTAATATACAAAAAAAAAATATGAACAATGTAAACCTAGATGTTACTTTAATTTAAATTTTATATTGACCATTTACCGTTTCGTAATTAACATTAATACATAGTTTTAAAGGGACACACAGCCAACTTGAAGTATTAATCAAGCCTTAACATTACAGCCTCCATTTGTAATCAAGTGTTATTTTGGGTTTAAAGTGGGTACATCGGGCCTTTTCTAAAGAAATTTAAAATTTTAAAAATGTTCCAATTCATGATAAAACTGCCATATCAATCACAATATGGTGATATGTCTTTAATTTCAATTCACCATAGATGCTGAATGCAATTGGGACTAAATTGCGTAAATTAACCCTGGTGCGTTACCTAGGATAGCATCTATTAATGTGCAGAATGAATTTAGTTGTAAATAAGGAGTCATGTTTAGGCTAATTCATTATGTTTTGGCCCGTTAGAATACAAAATATCATTATTTGTCAGTTTTAAGCCAGATCCCTAATCCCCCAAGTAAAGCCTGATGTACCCCTTTAAACCTGCTTAAGGGGGCCCTCTGGTGAAAATCAAAACAGATAGAATTTTTTATTTCCCTGTTTTTTATGAAGACTAACATATTACTAGTTAGTTTCTGGGAAAATAATGATGTGTTGGTGATTTAACTTTTTAGCAATATTAATCTTTAGCTATACACCCCCAAAGTGGGGTTTTAAATTCATAATCAGCTGAAAATTGGGTATGGCTTTAGAAATCACCTAATATTTTATGTAAAAAAAAGAAGCAAATGAAAAAAAACTTATGAGAAGCTAAACAGGTATCAATACAAAAGTAAGAAAACCCTTGAAATAATAAAAATAGGAGAAATCTTTGAAGTTTTCAATTTCAGCACACCTTCTAATGAAACAAAAAAATCACAGAAAATTGCATTTTTGGGCAAATTTTGGGCAAGAATAACTAAAAAAAAATCAGATGAAATTTGTAATAAACTGGTATATAAATAGAGAATTTTAAGTTTATCAAATAAATGTGATAAAAAGTATATGTCGGTGTTCATCTAAAAGAGTTACAATTAAACATGTTAAAGACCCATCATTTTATTACAGAAAAATATAGATATGTGCTTTGGTTTTATTTATTATGTCAAAGTCATTTAAATGACTGGCATACATACAGCTGATATACAAACATACAGTGTATCAGTATATAATATACACAATATGACCAAAATACGTTAAAAGACATGTTAATTTACCCCACCCACTTCATTTTGTATGGTATATTTTACCCGACTGTTGTATTTGCTTGTGTATACTGAAATAGCATCTGCCATGTTAGAATTAAAATTAATGTTAACACAATGTTATATCAAATCCAAATAATCTATCTCTAAGTGTGATATAACACACAATATACAACAGTTTGTCAATCAGAAGCATGTTATTAATTCACTCGTGTTTTTAGCCCTCGTGATATAATACCTGCACATATGATCTCACAACTGTGGCAAAGTGTGCGATATACCATTATTATGAATGAATCAAACCCTAACACTGGTATGTCGCACAATATACCAAAGTTTAGAGATCAGATGTGTAGGAATTATATCTCGAGGCTAAAGCCCTCGGAGACATATAGGATCTCAGGGATGATAGTGGTTGAAATGAAAACTGACATATAATAATCTATAATTATCGAACCTACATCAATGTGTGAGGTTCATGATTGAGATTATGTATACTAAGTATCAAGGATGTATGACTAATGGTTACTGGTATATGAGCTTGCCAGAATTGTTTAACGGCTCATCAACACATATAGGTTATTTAGAGCCCCACCCATAAAAAAAAGCAGGAGGATTTATGTCCCCTTACGATGGACGAGGCTAATTGGAAATGACCAACACTGAGGAAACTCAATGGCGCCGTTGAGGCTTGAACCCGAATCCTGTGCTTTTAAGTGCACTGCACTATCCACTATACAGGAACTTGACAAAACAAATATAACGGCTTAATATGTCAAACTAGTATAGACATGGGAAAATGTTTCCAGACTGTAATTAGTGGGAAGCGGTAACTAAGTCGACCTTGAACTAGAATTGTGTTCCATCATCCATGGAACACTTGCTTCGCCTGCTGACAGTGCTGTGTGCTTATTTCCAAGGTTAGGTTGCAGGTTAGGCTGATAGAAAGGGCATAACCCTGCCAAAATGAAAGTCAGAGGTGCACATGTGTAACAACATTTCTTGAGATGAAGATGAGTGTGAAGTTTCATGAACATAATTAAAATACTTTTAAATTGATGGCCAGATTAGGTTGCATGTTTAAAGCATGACGGACGGACGAACGACGACGGACAAAGTGATCGATAAGTGTCTGCCACCCGAGGCAGATAACACAAAAATAAGTGTTCAGTTCTCATATAAAAATATCCGTCATGCGGATATTTTTTATGCACTCTTCAACCCAATGAATTTTACTTGACCAGGCTAGACCAGTGACATTTGCTTTATTAGAGGAGTACCGCTAAGTACAGCAAAACATGTTTCGAGATGCTAATTTCAGTGCTTGATGTTCACTTCGAGATTGCCTGTCACTTTAATTACAAAAGATCTATTTCAAAAGCTCGAATAAACAATAAATAGATTAAAATGACCTTGTGTTCCTAAAAGGCAGTTTTTCAGTTTCAGATACATGTACGCAAATGGAAACTTTTTTTTTTACACAGATCCAACTGAACCAAAGAAAAAATAATACAATATTTTATTTATATTATATTATTTTATTTATATTATATTTATAAACTAAACATCTATTAAATACCACAATAATGAAATTTACTTCATACTTACAACAAAAAAAATCAACCGTCATATATGGCCTAAAATGTGTTAAAATGATGTAAAACACCAAAAGTTATTTTGAATGTGAGCAGTATGACATTGTATACATTTGGTGTTTTTTAACAGCTTTACACATTATATAAATCTCTGTGAGGTATAATTATGTTCATTTTGGTTCTTTAAAAAAATAACGTCTGCTCAGTCCTCGGGATTGCCAAATAGAAGTCACCATCATGATCAGACGAACACATCTCAAGCGAGATACGCAGTAACAAGTATACACTGTAACACATCAGCCCGAAGAAAAATTAACCGTGTTTCTGATTTGGCCTAATTAAATTAATATATTTCCTGGAGTTTAGAATCTTGCGATCACAGTATAGTCAACTTTTTTGGTTAAATCCATGTCTTTCAGGGTTGCATTGGTATTTGAAGAACGAAGGGTATCTCTAAACCAGATGATGTGTCTCTGAAATGAACAAAACAAGTTGTTAAAAAGGATGGTGGGGAAAAATATATAAGCCATATGATATATGCATGGAATTTCACATGAATCGACAGAGTGTCCTGTTATTTTTAAAGGGAATTTATATACCGTATTTCCTCTAATAGTAGCTCCCGGGCGCTATGCAAAGTGCGAAGGGGGGTGATACTTTTATGATACAAATTTTCAATATATTTCAGTTCCTTTCCCCGACTGTTTCCTTATAGAATTACTGTACGGGCATCTTTTACTGTTACACTGGTATTGACTAAACCTAAACCCGACAATGTACTGAGTATATTACTGTCACCACTCTGCATCTGTATGATACACATTTCCGTCAAACTTGACAATTACAACACGTGTTGGTTGCGTATAAATTAAATAATAATAAAAGAAACTAAATAGTAAAATGAAAGAAACAAGATAAATAAAAGTGGTAATTTGTATTGATGATGATAGCACTTTAAGGTTTATGTCATAGACCATACTGGTGTCGAAGGTAAAAAACTCCCATTATCAAATCCATTAGCGGTAAAGACAAAAAACAGTGTGTGTTTTTTAGGAACTTTTAGATTTTTTAAGAAGGTAAAGTTTCTAAAAAGAGGTGGGGATGCTTCTATTAGGGACGGTGCTTCTAATATAGGAAATACAGTATTATTAATTTAATATATAATAGGTAAATTTACATCACAGAGAAACGTGAACGTATTACCATCAACTTGTATGGGTTTTGTGTGATAATTAGAACCTCAGAAAATCATCTATTATTTATTAAACTCTTTAGCAAACATTATTTGGTGCTCGACAAGCTGTCGCATTGTATCTTTTTGCAAACTTGTTTAATAAATTCTATAATAAATCAGCACTCGATCATATAAGATCAGCTATTATATCTGCCAAGAAATTAATATATAATCATTCTTCTCCCATTACCACTAAACTTGAATCAACAAAATATTTTTTACCAGTATGGTGTCGGGGAGTCTTAACGTTGAACTTTTGGGCATTACAAATATGGTTGTACGGACATAACAAAAATGAAATCTTGATTATTTAATTATTACACGTCTTTCATATTCAATGTGTGTCTGTGACAACAGATAATATTTTATTTATTGACTTGGGGGAAATGGGTAGATTTGGGTGTTTCGTGACACCCGTTAGAAGGAATAGTTAAGGTACCACATGATATTTTGGCTACTTCATTGGTTTAGATAGGAAGTTTCCACTCTGTTTGTTGTTATTTCAATATTTAAAACCAGATTTTTCCCTCCTGACAAGATATGACGTGGATATGGGTGTAGAACCACTGTTCTGACTTATTTTATAAATGAAAGTTTAAACATGTTCAGGTAAACTGTTGTTACTCATTAAAATGTGAAGCTTTTTTAATAAATCGTATAATTAATTTTTTGGCATTTTATTTTTTGTATACCATAAGAACTTAAGAACTTCATGCTCCCCAAAAGATGTCGGTACTGAAACATTTCAGGGTAGCATATAGTCAAACCGTGATATATTACAAGATAATTCACCGTAAACGATGTTCTATTTCTGTTCTAATACCCCTAAAATGTGAAAATAACGCACACATCTCATTCTGATATCTTTCGCATTGCTTTGCTGACTCTCCTAACGTTGCAAACGTTACAGTGATATCTTTCGCATTGCCTTGCTTATTCTTCTAAAGTTGCAAACGCTACAGTGATATATCGTTGAATGTTACGAGAATTGCATCAAGAATTGCAGCGCAAACCATAGACCCCACCGGCCCAGACAAACATTTTCCAGACATTTTCTATGATGGAGGTCAAAAATCAAGGTCAAGGTCACAATGACCTTATTTCGGTACACGACACACCGCTATCCCAAGACGTATTCACATACCAAGTTTGATATCTCTCTAAGTGTTATAGTATTGAAAATACTGTCCGGACGTCAAGGTTACAATGACCTTATTTTGGTATGCGACACACCGCTATCCCAAGATGTATTCACATACCAAGTTTGGTATCTCTAAGTGTTATAGTATTAAAAATACGGTCCGGATAAGAATTTTCTATGACAGAGGTCACAGGTCAAGGTCAAGGTCACGGTGACCTGTTTTTGGTACGCGACACACCGCTACCCCAAGTATATCCACATACCAAGTTTGGTATCTCAGTCTTATAGTATTAAAAATATGGACCGGACAAGCATTTCGGAAAGACGGACGGACAAACAGGGTGCAAACCTATAGTCCCCAGACGGTGGGGGACTAATTAACTGACAGGTGAAATCAGCAGTTACATTATGCTCAATGTTGAAAAGTCTTGCAACCATATTTACCTGTTGCTAACTTTGTGTTGGCATCCCAAATTTTATTGTGCCTCTTCCCAGTTGGTACATTGTTAGTGTAGCCGCACTGTGTATTACTGCATGGAACTGATAAAAAGAAGAATTTTCAAAACTGATTACTAACTTCCCTGGTAAGGATGTATTAATTACTTTCAAATATTCAGAGGTTGGGGACAGTATGCTTATATAAAACAATATTTTTATGATCAGGATTTTCATTTATAAACATTAATAAAACATACATCAGAGTGGTCATAGCTATTGAAATCTAAGAGTCAATAACTTGTCAGCCCCGAGCTATCGGCTTGCGGGTTAAATTGTCAACAGTTTACAAGTAAATTTGTTTGCGTACAATTTCAGAGATGTATAGCTTTAATACACGATAAAAATTCAGAGATGAAGGTGTAATTAAACCTTGTGTGAACAATGAAAGGTTTAGAATGTTCTGTGTCTGAAAAGTTGACTGTCCGATTAGTGCATCTGAAATGTCACTTGCTTCTCACCAATGGGACTAGGGTTCAATTCTCGGCCGGGACATGTGAGGTGACACGGTGGTCACCAAATCAGACAGGCTTGTTTTCTCCGATTATTTCTCCGGTTACTACGGTTTCCTCCCACACGAAAGACCACAGTTACGCTTACATTCGTGCCAACGAGAGTAATTGACATATGTTGTATAAACTTGTTTCGCGATTGTTGTAAAATAAATGAAGTTTATATTTTAAAGTGAAGACCCTTGTCTGAATAGTGCACAAAGCACAAATTGAAATTGCAAAACAAGCACTGAAAAAACAACCTTTTTTTAATTGTGGACAATCCATATGCGAGTATCCCCATGGCATGTGACAGCTGAAGTGGCACTTTTTGCAAGAAGATAGGGCATCAGCAAGAACACCTAGCTCAACAACCCTTCTACCTGTCCGCCAGTCTCCAGCTCCCTCGTCAACCAAACTGTCATCCGCAATATCTGACAGTCAGGTATGTCATTCTGTGACAAAGGCCTTTAAAAAGAGGAAGAAATAATATTGTAGAATATATTTTCATGATTTCATCATGTCACTACTATGACAACTGACCAATAACACCTGACTGGGGAAAAAGATCTTCTTAGGCTTCTAACCTGCAAACACTTCCACTGTTTGAACCAATGGTAAAGTCTGAGGTGACATGTCGTACTTGACCCCGGGAACAATCCTGTATACACCCCGGGTACAATCCTGTATACACCTCGGGTACATTCCTGTATACAATATTGTACCAGACTTTAAATCTTGCCAGATCTTATCGTATTTTGAAATTCTAACATTGATGTTTTGTGTGTTTTTTCTTTAAAAACAATCAAGACTATAATGAAAACAAGTGTATCTGTTAAACATATTATAAACATATTGAAAAGCTTTATTATATTTATAAAGTAAATAACAATAAAACCATTTGCAAGCATTAGACACGCGACCTTCACTCGAGATCTGCAATAGTGGGGGCACATTCCTGTATACAGAAATGACCTTGGGTACAATCCTGTATACAGGAATGTATCTGGGGTACATTCCTGTGGGGATACATTCCTGCAGACAAAGACCCCATAAGCGTAATTAACGGTGCGGAAGTGCAGTTTTTAATAAAACCAATATTAGCAATAAATGTTGCTAAATGTAAAATGCTCCAATTACAATGACCAACCTGAGCAAGTAACATAATTTTACTTTCGTTTTCGCCAAAAATATGCACTACTGAAGTCAGAGAAAATATAAAATTTCAGAGAACATTTATACGTACAATAACCATGATCGCCGGTGGAATCTACGGTTCCAGTGTTCCCTGTGTTCTGCCATCTTCTCTTCTGTGCTTCTAAGATCTGTTTACGTTTGTTTAATTGTTTTACGCTAAAGAAACCACGTTTTGTTTTACCCATTTTTGTATTCGAGGTCAGCAACGCGAAAAGCAGTCTGTGTCGAAGGGAGGTAAATCCCGATGTCGTAATAGTAAAATGGCAGCGGAATAGAATGTAGAACTTATAAAAAGAAAGCGACATGCTACAGGCTGTTGTTTAATAACATTCAATTGTTTATTATTATTTGGAAAGTGATTTTGGAACATCTTCCCACCTTTTACAACATCCACAAACGCGTTGCGCGAAATTATGCGCAGATCACGCCAATTCGTCACCAGAGGGCACCCTTAAATGAAGAGGAATACTATTTGGAATATTCAATTTGAATTCGTTATTTTTATTTCCATTGTAATTTAGTATGTATTGGTGCAAAATACTCGACAATGAGCAAATAAAAGGAAAACTAATTTTCAAGTTAATTGGAAAAGCTAACGGGACGAAGCGAGTTAAGAAAAACTATTCAATATTGCCGTATGTCTGAAAGTATCGCTGATTACATGTATGTGACTTGTATGTAAACACCTGAAAATATAACCTGAACGTATGACTACTTATATGTGACTTGTATGTACACACCTACAAGTGTCACTGATAAAATGTATGTAACTATTATGTAAACATCTGACAGTATCACTGATTACATGTAAGTGGTTAGTATGTACACATCTAGAACCACCACGGATTATATGTAAATGACGGGTATGTAATCAACTGACAGTATCACTGATTACATGTATGTGACTTGTATGTAAACACCGAGAAATAACACTGATAACATGTATGTGACTAGTGAGAACACATATAGAAGTATCACTTATTACATGCAAGTAAATAGTATGTACACATTTGACAGTATCACCGATTACATGTATGTGACTAGTGAATAAACAGATATAAGTATCACTTATTACATGTAAGTGAGTAGTATGAAAACACCTGACAGTATCACCGATAACATGTATGTGACTAGTGAGTAAACACATATAAGTATCACTTATTACATGTAAGTCAGTAGTATGAAAACACCTGACAGTAATACTGAATACATGTATGTGACTAGTATGTAAACACCGAAAAATAACACTGATTACATGTATGTGACTAGAATGTAAACATCTGAACATATAAGTGAATAGTATGTAAACACCTGACAGTATCACTGATTACATATAAGTGACTAGTAGTAAAACATTTGACATTATCACTGATTACATGTATGTGACTAGAATGTTAACACCTGACATTATCGCTGATTACATGCGTGTAACTGGAATGTCAATACCTGACAGTATCACTGATTGCATGTATGTGACTAGTATGTAAACACCTGACAGTATCACCATGAATGTGACTAGAATGTAAACACCTGACATTATCACTGATTACATGCGTGTGACTAGAATGTAAATACCTGACAGTATCACTGATTGCATGTATGTGATTAGTATGTATACACCTGACAGTATCACCATGTATGTGACTAGAATGTAAACATCTGACATTATCACTGATTACATATATGTGACTAGAATGTAAAAACCTGATAGTATCACTGATTGCATGTATGTGACTAGTATGTAAACACCTAACAATATCACTGATTGCATGTACATGTATGTGACTAGTATGTAAACACAAGACAGTATTACCATGTATGTGACTAGAATGTAAACACCTGACAGTATCAATGCATGTGACTAGAATGTAAACACCTGAGAGTATCACTGATTGCATGTATGTGACTAGTATGTAAACACCTGACAGTATCACTGATTACATGCATATAACTAGAATGTAAACACCTGACAGTATCACTGATTACATGTATGTGACTAGTATGTACACACTTGACAGTATCACTGATTACATGTATGTGACTAGTATTTAAACACCTGACAGTATCACAGTTACATGTATGTGACTAGTATCTACACACCTGACAGTATCACTGATTACATGCATGTAACTAGTGAGTACACACATAGAAGTATTACTTAAGACATTTAAGTGACTAGATTGTAAACATTTGACAGTATCATTGATTACATGTTTGTGACTAGTATGTAAACACCTGACAGTATCACTGATTACATGTTTGTGACTAGTATGTAAACATTTGACAGTATCTCTGATTATAACTTTGTGACTAGTATGTAAACATTAGACAGTATCACTGATTTCAAGTATCTGACTAGTATGTAAACACCTAAAATTATCAGTAATTACATGTATGTAAACATTTGACAGTATCACTGATTACATCTATGTGACTAGTATGTAAACATTTGACAGTATCACTGATTATATCTTTGTGACTAGTATGTAAATATTAGACAGTATCTCTGATTATATCTTTGTGACTAGTATGTAAACATTAGGCAGTATCACTGATTTCAAGTGCCTGACTAGTATGTAAACACCTAAAAATATCAGTAATTACATGTATGTGACTAGTATGTAAACATTTGACAGTATCACTGATTACATCTATGTGACTAGTATGTAAATATTAGACAGTATCACTGATTTCATGTATCTGACTAGTATGTAAACACCTAAAAGTATCAGTAATTACATGTATGTGATTAGTATGTAAACATTTGACAGTATCACTGATTACATGTATTTGACTGACATGTTAACATCTAAAAGTATCGCTAATTACAAATTTGTGACAAGTATGTAAATACCTGCAAGTATTGCATGTATATGACCAGTCTGTAAACACCCGAAGGTGTCACTGATTACATAAAAGAAGAAAAACAACCATAAACCGTGTCTTCAGAATCAATACGCGGATTATAACTTTTGATTAAAATTTCGAAATCTTCGTTAATAAAATAATGAAACCAGCAGCTGTTTGGCTAAAATAATCAAACACCATAACTTTTGAATTGCAGTCAAAATAACAAGAAGATAGGAAACACTACTGTCTTTACGTAATCAAAGATATAATATATTATTGATTTCGTTTTCTATTTCAAGCTCTACAAAACTTAGGGCAGGAGGACAGTTGCACGAGTGCTCGATCGGGTATGTAAATATTTATTGTTATTACACCTATGTAAGATATAGTACCACCGCTGCGGGTTCGAATCCCACTGGAGCTTGACTTGTCATTGAGACCGTGTTAATTCTAGCAGATGGCGGGAGGTATACATTACTGGGGAAATTGGTTGTTTACATCGACTACAAAAACAACGACCGTGATATATGGCCTAGCATATACTACAAATGACGTAAAACACCATTCAAATATAATAGTACACATTTGTTCATTCTTTAAAAGTATGCACTCCAACTCTAAAGGTTGACATAATGACCGTTATGAGGAACTATACGGTATTAATTTGATTTCTTACATGTCTACCTAAATATAGTAACACAGTTGCCATTAAACATTTTGTATTATGAAGTCTCTCTACTCATTATAGCATTTCGGCCCTCGCACAGCATGGCCAAAAAGCAGTACTGATAATGGCCCTGCCGTTTGAAAACGGTGACATCACCAACGTTACATTAATACCGACGTCATCATAATAGACTCGACATTGTTTTGCAAATAAATGCATTAAATCTATGTTAAATAATAAAATCAGTGTTCTGCCTTATCTGTTTTAAAAACACACGTCATCGGCGTAGCTACTATTAGGCCATATAGGCCCGGGCCTAAACATCAATTTAAAAAATGAAGAAAAAAAGTTTTAAAAAAAAAAATTAAAAAATCAATAAAAACGGAAGCTACAGGGGTGCGGGGTTAAGGATCGGCATGTGTTTCTAATTTTGTTTTATAATGTAGGTAATTCAACTTTGTCAAATGTTAATTCTCAAATTTGTAAAAAAATTATGTCTATAAATACTACAGAAGTGTTCTGTTATATATACGTCAAAAAGCACCATTACATTTTAAAAAAAAAAAGACGGGGAGCATTCCCTCGTTTTGTCGTTTTTGGTGCTTGATGACGTCGATGTATTCGCGTACGAAGAGTCAGTTACTAGAGGTCTCACACCTCAATTAATTTTCGCATTGGGTTACTGTACAGCCTTTTCCAACATCTGAGCTTCAAAGCAGGTCAGTAGACATTGTTGTTGGTTTAATATGTATCCTCCCCCCTCTCTGGGGCGGATCTAAATAACCTATTCTGTGTTGATGAGCCGTTAAATAACATTCAATTCAATTAATATCTTCCGTAGAGCCAAGACAAGTAATTTAAAACAATAAAATACATAAGTTACACAGGTTTTTTTTCTCGCTAAGGTTTTGCGACACCTATGGAAAATACAAAATGCATACACTGTCTAGCTGAATATGCGGTGATTCGGTCAAACACTTCTGAAATTTGAATAAAATCTCATATCAACATGGGATTTTCTGTATCATCTGTCTTTTACACTGCAGATGTATTCTAAAGCAAAGAAAAACCTATTTTTGAAATAAAAAAATTGCCTAAAATTCAGAAAAAAATAGATTTATTTTCTTTTTTCCTTTTGTCTCTAGGTCCGTGAGCTTTCAGGGGAGATAATAGAGGTGTGATACCTGAGCCTACTGTGCCTTTTTTCTATAATCCATAATGGCACGGTGTGCCGATTATGGATGTTGAGAAAACAGTGATAAATACAGTGTCTCCTATAAGAAAAAAACACTATATATAGTAAGGCATGCAATAAAGAATGTTTAATAACACATGTATATTATACTTATTAGGTAGGCATGTAATAACCTGTAAATATAAATAAAGACACTTCAAAGTCAAATTAATGTAATATTTATATGTTGAAACTATTTATCTTATAAACCAAATGACTTTAACGCGTGCTCTGTATATACGGTTTAAACCTAATTCTTGCGCATGACTATGCTTGATTCTCGTACTTGTTTATACAGTATGGCATGACCTGTGGGATTTACATCAACATGATGACTCATGCCGCATCAAAATACAGCATCACCTAAACAGTAAGTATATAAATTGATGCATTAAAAAATACAGCAACACTTAAAGAGTTAGTACTTACACTGATGCATTAACAAATACAGCAACACCTAAACGGTAAGTACCTACTTACACTGATGCATTAATAAATACAGCATCATCTAAATGTTAAGTACCTACTTACACTGATGCATTAACAAATACAGCAACACCTAAACGGTAAGTACCTACTTACACTGATGCATTAACAAATACAGCAACATCTAAACGGTAAGTACCTAATTACACTGATGCATTAACAAATACAGCAACATCTAAACGGTAAGTACCTACTTTCACTGATGCATTAACAAATACAGCAACATCTAAACGGTAAGTACCTACTTACACTGATGCATTAACAAATACAGCATCATCCAAACGGTAAGTACCTACTTTCACTGATGCATTAACAAATACAGCAACATCTAAACGGTAAGTACCTACTTACACTGATGCATTAACAAATACAGCATCATCCAAACGGTAAGTACCTACTTACACTGATGCATTAACAAATACAGCAACACCTAAACGGTAGGTACCTACTTACACTGATGCATTAACAAATACAGCAACATCTAAACGGTAAGTACCTACTTACATTGATGCATTAACAAATACAGCAATATCTAAATAGTAAGTATTTACACTGATGCAATACCAAATGCAGCAACACCTAAACAGTAAGTATTTACACAAATGCAATACCAAATGTAGCAATATCTAAACGGTAAGTATTTACATTGATGCACCACCAAATATAGCCACACCTAAACGGTAAGTGTTTACATTGATGCACTACCAAATACAGCAATACCTAAACAGTAAATATTTACACGGATGCATTACCAAATATAGCAACACCTAAACGGCAAGTATTTACACTGACGCATTACCAAATACAGTAACACCTGAACAATAGACCTAAATAAGGCAACACCTAAACACAGCATTGATGTAATACCCAATACAGCAACACTGTATTTACACAAATACATTATCAAATACAGCATCACCTAAACAGGAAATACTTAACTGATGCATTACCAAATACATCATCACCTAAACAGGAAATATTTACACTGGGGCATTACCAAATACAGTAACACCTAAACAGTAAGTATTTACACAGATGCATTACCAAATACTGCATCACCTAAACAGGAAATACTTAACTGAGGCATTACCAAATACAGTAACACCTAAACAGTAAATATTTACACAGATCCATAACCAAATACAGCATCACCTAAACAGGAAATACTTAACTGATGCATTACCAAATACAGAATCGAATAAACAGGAAATACTTAACTGATGCATTACCATATACAGCATCACCTAAACATGAAATACATAACTGATGCATTATCAAATACAGCATCACCTAAACAGGAAATACTTACACTGAGACATTACCAAATACAGTAACACCTAAACAGTAAGTATTTACACAGATGCATTACCAAATACTGCATCACCTAAACAGGAAATACTTAACTGATGCATTACCAAATACAGTAACACCTAAGCAGTAAATATTTACACAGATGCATTACCAAATACAGCATCACCTAAACAGGAAATACTTAACTGATGCATTACCAAATACAGCATCACATAAACAGGAAATACATAACTGATGCATTATCAAATACAGCATCACCTAAACAGGAAATACTTAACTGATGCATTACCAAATGCAGCATCACCTAAACAGTAAGTACTTACACTGATGCACTACCAAATACAGCATCACATAAACAGGAAATACGTAACTGATGCCTTACCAAATACAGCATCACCTAAACAGGAAATACTTAACTGATGCATTACCAAATACAGTAACACCTAAACAGTAAGTATTTACACTGATGCATTACCAAATACCGCATCATCTAAACAGGAAATACTTAACAGATGCATTACGAAATACAGTAACACCTAAACAGTAAGTATTTACACAAATGCATTACCAAATACAGCATCAGCTAAACAGGAAATACTTCACTGATGCATTACCAAATACAGTAACACCTAAACAGTAAGTATTTACACTGATGCATTACCAAATACAGCATCACCTAAACAGGAAATACTTAACTGATGCATTACCAAATACAGCAACACCTAAACAGGAAATATTTACACTGAGGCATTACCAAATACAGTAACACCTCAACAGTAACTCTTTAAACAGTGACTGTAGAACAACAGATACACATGCCGCAATTAAAATGCAAACTATCTCAATTGTCAGCTTTACTATAAATGGATAATTTAGCTCCAGTTGATATTCATCGGTGATCACATTTCCGCTATTTCTTTAATAAAAATCTTATATGAAGAGATATGCCTCGTGTTAGGTGTATACCGTGTTGTTCTCTGAAACAAGATGCCCAAGAGGGCCTGTGGACGTTCTACTGGCTAAAGATAAAGTTGATGCACAAGGGGCCATAACGTTTTCAAATATCGTTCAACCAGAACATGGTCATGATATAGGCAACTAGGCTTGGTACTGATTGTCCCTGACTAGTTTCGTTGAAATCCAGCCAGAGGTTCAGGAGAACTAGTCTGTACAAAGTTAGTGTATTAAAACTTTTAAGGGGCCATAACTCTGCCAAAATTCATTCAACCAGAACACGGCAATGATAGGTGCAACTAGGCTTGGTACTGATCATCCCCAT